>SPJY01005639.1:602975-672961 GCA_005191435.1 Raddia distichophylla | reverse complement strand
ACACGCGTAGCGGAAGGGCGCTGCCATATGCGGGATGGTTCCAACACAACGCGTGGCCATCGCGCGGAGCACGGGACGTGGATCGCCAGTTGGGTGCGCTCTGCGGAGGCCCTCTGGGACCAGTCTCGATAGGGACTGGCATGGGTCTTCACTGGATAGTGAAAAAGGCCACACATCCCCAGGGTGACGGTCAGCTAGTGAGGGTCGGCAACCCTACTAGGCCGGGGTGATCATGCCATGGCATGTGTGGTCCGCAACAGGATTCGCCAAATCCTGGAAGGATGGCAGAACTAGGATTGGTTGGGGGCAACCAGAAGAAAGTCTGGATGGGAGCAACCAGGAGAAAGTCTGGTTGGAAGCAACCAGGAAAAAGTTCCCGGGGAACTGATAAGTTGGTATGGTGATTGTGTAAGCTGGATGAGCTGATGATTGAGGTTGGTCAATTTGAGTGTTGATTGTGTATAAGCTGGTATGGATTGAGGTGATTGAGTAAGCTGGTTGGGCTTATGGTTGAGGGTTAGTCGATTTATATGGGGATTGTCGTATATGACTGATAGTTGGGTTCATGATGCATGATTATGATGGAAAACTCTAATTTATTCATAACCATCCAAGTGATAGTTATTTGCTAGCTAGATTGTTTCAAAAGTCTTATAAACATGGCTTTACGCAAATACAATAACCCTCCCCTCCAAATAAAGCCTTCTACACTAAATGCATTAAGGGAAGTGTTAACTAGCCAGCGTTTGGATGACGCTGACCTCGCCTACTTACATTCTTTAGACGATGGCGTCGAAGATGACCCTTACGCGTGTCTCGAAGACGACGGACAGGACCATGGTGGACCCGAGGAGTCTTAGGGCCGCTCCAGTCGCTGTTGGACCTTAGTCGATAGGAAATCCTTTGGGTAGATATTTTGGTATCCACTGTACTCTGAACTATTCTTTTGTAATTAAGGCTTGTATGGGCCGCTTTAATAAAGTCGCCTAAGGGCGCGACTCTGTGATGTAATATTCAGGAATGTGTTCTATCGATGTATGTTTGTATCGGCTATTTGGTCTTCCGCGCTAGCGTACTGATCCAGGGGCTAGTGCATGGGATCGTCGACAAGGTAAGTTAAAATTGAGGGGTGACAAATCAGGTGAGGAATCAGGTACTTGCCCTCCACTTCGGATGAAATCTGTGTGAGGCGGATCAAAGTCCGAGGTGCAAGTGATCATCCACACATGCGTGGCTTCTTCTGCCGGCCACGAACGAGACGTTCTGCCGCCGTGCCGCCGTGCGAGAAGGCTTTGTGTTCGTCGTCAGGAATTGAATGTATGTTCGCATGGAGATATTATCGCAAGTTTTCAGTAATTAACTCTACGGGATTGCTAGTGCAGGTGCATGTTTGTGGACCTCGTGGTTCACCATGGGTTTGTCGGCCCAGGTATATTAATTTAAAATAAATATTACAGAGTTGGACCGTCAATAAGAGAGTCGACTGATTTCAACCTTTACTGATTGGTCGACTACATACTCCGCTACAATATTCGTGTGCAAGAGGCCACATACAACGTTATTGGTCAATGCTTTCAATTCATGTGATGCTTATTCAAAATTAAAGAAAAAATTTACACAGGAAAGAAACAAATAGCATCTAGACAAAAGAATTATTTTGACGAACCCCCAAAAATTGCGCATAGAGCATAACTTTAGGTTAGTAGTGAGAAATATAAAAAGAAACCAACGGAGCCACTACATTAATCCGACAAATTCTCACATAAAAAAAGAAAAAGATCTATACCATTGATTTCATGAGGCCAAATTATAACGGCTTAGATTAAAATAAAGCATTAGAAATTCGAAATTTATAATAATACAAAAATGATTCTATATTGAATTAAAAGAAAAGGTTCATATCAACTTCAATAAAAAAATAATTATATAAAATAATAGAAATATAAGTCCAGCTCAACTTAAAAGAAAGCATCCATATTATCTATAAATAAAATCAAAAATAGACATAAAAGTTCATGTCAGGTTAACATAAAGAGTTTATATCATTTACAATTAAAAATAAATTCCATCAATTTTAAAAATAGAAATAGGATTTTCCCATATTATAACGGCTTAGACTAAAATAAAAATATTAAAACTTCAAAATTTAAAATAATAGAAACAAGAGTTCATGCTAAATTAAAAGAAAGAGCCCATATCAGTTTAAATAAAAAATATATAGATTTGGAATAAAAAATATAAATAAGAGTCCATGTTGAATTAATAGAAAGAGATCATATTTGCTACAATTACAAATAAAATATATAAATTCTGAATAAACATAAAAATAAGAAGACATGCCAGATTAATAGAAACAGTTAATATTAGCTAGAGGTACAAATTATATAAATTTGAATTAAAAGGATAAATAAGAGTTCATCTTAGATAACACTGTTTTAAAAATCCTAATTAATCCATGATTAATCTCTAACCAGTCCTCCGTCTAGCAGCAATTACCGATTATAATTACTCTAATTAATTCATGAATTAATCCCTTTTAATTGCTAATCCCCAGCTCACCAATCAATTACTGATTAGTGATTTCTTTAACCCTGTTTAGATTAATGTAAAGAGTCCGTATCAACTACAATTAAAAAATACATAAAAATAGAGATAAGAGTCCATGTCCGATTAATATAAAAGGTCCATATGAACAATAATTTAAAACTGAAATATATAAATTTAGAATAACATTAATGGAAAATGAGAGACTGTGCCAAACTAATATAAAGTGACGGTTTTTTTGGGTTCGGGTCTGGGGCAGGGCGGGGTGGGCGTCATCATTGATGGTTTCAGCTGCATCGGTCGGTGATGAGAAGGCAATGACCAGCGTTTCTGCAGTGTGTTAGGCTGTTAGTATAGGCGGTTGGTACGGTGGTCAGGATTTACGTGTAAATACATAGGTGAGAGATGATAGGGAATAGGTATAGTGATTGACGCCGTAGATGTTTTTGATAACGGGAGCTGAATAGTGCAGTGGATATAGAGGTGAAAAGGTAAAATTGGGAATCCGCTGGCAGGAGCGGAGAGAGAGGAGGGTTGGCAGGGGCCTGGCCCCCCTCAACGAAATGTAAAACCCCCTACTATGCATAAGTATTTACTCTATAAATGCAGTTTAGTAGTCTTAATTTAAGATCTAATTAGCAACTGACCAAACCCTAGCTTCATTATCTTATTTCTTGATTTTATTTTATCCTCCTTTGGAGCCAGCTAGGTGGTGAACTCCCCCCTCTTCCTCCCTCTTCTCCCTCCAGATCTGGACTTTGCAAGTGCTGAGGAGGCCGCTGGCGGCGTCGTCGGTGGCAGCCGGAGGGCATGGGTGGTGGGTGAGGAGTCCTCTCCTCCACCTCTACCTCTCCTGCCCTCTTTCTTCTGCTCGAGGCGTGGCCCTCGTTGGTGGTGCGCCTGGCGGAGGTGGCTGCCGGCGGGCTAGAGGAGCCGGCTGCCCCCGGCATCTCGCCGGGCGGCCGTCCTGGGGCACGGGGCACTGGGTGGCGGGGGCCTCCCCCTTCTCCCCTGCCCTTGTTCCCCCTCCTCTCGTGCTAGCAGGTTCGATCCGGTGTGGTGGCGGAGGTGGATTTGGGGTTTGCATCCCCTTTTCCCCTTTTTCTTTTCCCTTTTGGCCAGATCTGATGGAGTATTTGGAGGCGTGCGGCGGGCAGTGTCGGCCGACGGCGGGTGGAGGTCGACGCGGGGGGCGACGTCTTCGCCCCTGTCCGGCCCTCCTTGGGCTCTGTTGGCTGCTCCGCCCTGGATGGCGGCTCAGGGCCTGTCTTCGATGCCCTCCCCGCTTGCCTCTGTGTCTTCCTCAGGGACGGCTTGAGAGGGACCTACTTGCAACTTTCCCCTGTTCTCGCTGCCGATCCTGTGGAGTTGGCCTGGCCGAAGTCCGGCGGCGAGCGATGTGTCTGTTTTGGCAGACTCCGGCATGGGGGCAACAGTGTGGCGCGGGCCTGTTGCTCATGGATCTGTGGTCCACCAAGTTCGACTCGCTTGTCTCGCGTCTTTGTCGGGAGCTGGTCGTGGGGCGGCTCCACCTTGGTGGTTGCGGGGCTCTCCCCGCTTTGGTGCGTTGATCTGGGGGACGGCGTGTCTGTCGTCGTTGGTGATGTGCTCCCCTTATCTTGAGCTCCGCTCGGCAACGATGGGCGGAGGAAGTCGGTGGCGGAAGTGGCCAAGGACGATTGCGTGGTGTCGATCGGTTCGGTCAGGCCACAATGCTCCGGTCTGGCCTTGTCGTGCTCCGTCGGGGTGCCGGTGGCTTGGATGTTTCAAGTATTGGGGGTTTGCATCCCGTTGTAAGGTTCTGTGCGTTTGGGGTGCGCACTCGGGCGTTTGTACTGGTTCTTTTCCACCTTCGTGTGTCTTGAACTTTGTAAGATTCCCGCAGATGAATGAATGCTTGGTGCATTTTCTCAACAAAAAAAATGTAAAACCACCTACTACGCATAAGTATTTAGTCTATAAATGCAGTTTAGTAGTATTAATTTAAGATCTAATTAGCAACTGACCAAACCCTAGCTTCATTATCTTATTTCTTGATTTTGTTTTAAATGATGAAAATGTATATTACTTCCTTCGATCCCAAATGTTTGACCCTGTTGATTTTGCACAATTTCTAAAACAAACTTTAATCACTAATTATCATTTTAGTTTATTTATGAGACCATTAAAACTATAATACTATTGAAGTAGATAATTACGTGCATACACTTCATATAGCCAAGCATTCATAACTCGAGCATAAAAACTTTGACTAGCATGCATCTCAGACTTTAAAATTTTGTGACCGAAAGTAGTTGTATGTATAATGTTTTTCAACACATGCTTTATAAAGTATATACATATAGCATAAATATTTTTTGGTGCTCTGCTTGGCCCCCCATACATCAATCCTGGTTTCGCCCCACTGCTGGTGTATACGTATAGTATACAGATATACTGGTGTAGCTACGTACTCTGCAGGTAGATGCGCCTGCTACATGCGCTTCTTGATGTTCAAAACATGCATGCCTGAAACATTTGTGAAAATGAGAATTGAAGAAGTGGAATTCGTAGTATCAGAAAGAGATGGTTTTCACAATTGCAAAACTTATCATTTGACGTCACTATGGCCTATGTACAGGCAGCAATAGCTACATCACAAATCCCTCCGTAGAAAGTAGAAACCAGTAGGGCATGTCATTGAAGCTCCAAAGGTCCATGTTGCTGGCCATATTCTGAGATCGATCACAGCACAGAATGGTTCCATCTCCATCTCCATGAGAAACTTCATGCATGGTTCCAAGTCGGTGAGCTCAATACTAGGCACTATGCATTGCGGACTCATCATCCTCTGTCAAGATTGGAACCAGCATTGTTTAGTTAGAAGCCAACTTGTCAAGTTTTATCAAACTTCATTATTATTCCTAAAAACTTAACAAGTGACAGAATGTAGCATTTGTTGACAAACACAAACTTTAATCATGTTCTTTTGAGCTGACCTAAACGGTTGAACAAGAACGACTGAAATTACTGAATTTATATAGCTTCTTAAGGTAGTCTTGAGATTCAGATCCATTTCATTTGAGTTGCTTTTTAAAGCGTTAGAACCCACCTTCAAAATAGCGAAAAAACAGACTGAAAAACACAGAGCATATGTCTTTTAAAAACGTAGACAAGCTGTTAATTTGTTAAACCGTTAAGCTGAAAAAACATAGCTTAGTATAACAACTAAACAATCCCGCTATGTCAGGGCAATTTTTAAATTTTACGTTGTTTGCCTTAACATGACAATTGTTTATTATTTTGCTTTATTCTTTTTTCTTAACAAGCGTCTGTCATGCTGGTGTGTATCCTTAATTTTTTCCACTGCAAAAAAACCAGGGTGTTGCCGTGTTGGTAGTGGTATCCAGGTTTTGTTTTTCATTTGGAAAAAAAATCGATGGGCTATGAAAAACTCGTTATTATTTGTCTGATTTTTCAAATTTGAAATTTAAATTCAAACAAAAAAATAAAATATTTCGTAAGGAGAACCCAGAGTCAAGGAACAATCCTGCAACCTATAGACTTTTACTCATAGGAACTAGCCGCTGATCTATACATACTAAGCTGTACAACGTAGTTTGCAAATTTTATCCAAAACTGACTTTTTTTTTATTTACTGAGCTGATAAAAAATCGGCCCACCCTGGAAAAGCTTGAATTTCACCGAAAATCGGTTTTCTCAAACCGAAAAACATAACCCCACTGGTATGATGCTCCTGGATTAAGTTTTCTGAACAACTAAAGGAGTTGCTCCCTTCATCAGAGGACAGATTCGGGATCCCCAATCGTCTTCGTCGCCGGCATAAATGGCTCAAGTTAGGACTACGCATTTGTGTTGACCGTACAGTTGTTTGCCGCCTTGACGTCGGCTTCTGCTCAGTGCTGAACATGAGCACCATATAGCAGAGGTTATGCTCAGCGCGGCGTTTAAATCTGGTCAATTGGAGCGAAGCTATATGAAGACAGGCCTTCATGTGAGATGCCAGTAAATTACTCCTATCGGTGTATTCTATACCAGGGTGTGTCTCCGTGTCGCCGCCAGGTGGGACCAGCATCAAATTAAGACATGTACCATACTTGCAAATACCAGGCCCAAACAGATCAAGTTCTGGTTTCAGACAAAGTGAAGTTCAATCCGTGTAATTAAGACATGGCGTCCGGCGCACAGACAGGCTATCAGGCCTCAAGTGCTGGGTGACCAGAACACGTGGCGTCCGGCGAGCAGGCGGGCGATCAGGCCCCAGGCGCCTAGCGACCAAGACACGTGACGTCCGGTGAGCAGGCGGGCGATCAGGCCCTAGGCGCCGGGCGACTAGAACACGTGGCGTCTGGTGAGCAAGTGCTAGCCAAGCGCGGTGGGGCAGCAAGGGGTGCGTGGGCCCCACTGTCAGCGACACAGGACAAAGGTGCAGGGAAGCTTCATTGTTAAGGATTTCTTCGGGATACACCAAATCCGGAGCATTTAATGCGACGGAACCGCTCTGATGGAGTGGACGGGGCTCTGACGATATGATTGCCCCCGCCCCGCTAAGTGATATCAGCTACACGTACTGTGGCCGTCTCCGTAGCCGACCCGTCTGCACCAGCTACGGTGTGACAAGAAAGACGTTAAGGGAAGGCGGGCCACTCTGTCTCATCTAACCTGTCACGTCATTAGAACAGGGGCAGAAGAGGTGGCAGCGAAGACTAGTACTGGAGGAATAATGGCCACAGTGGTAGGATCATTTAATGTGCACTGTGTAGCACGTTGCAACCCACGCCAGCCCATGTATATAAGGGCTGGGGGGATGCATCTGTAAAAGGGTTCCCAAATCGATCATGAGATCGGACCCTCCGAAAACTAGCCAGTTCATACATTGCAAAGGGCTTGAGCAGGATTAGGGCTGTTACTCGATCAGGGGGCTAAATCTGGGTAAAACCTAGTGACTGTTATTGCATTCCTAGGCCGAAGGGAGAGGAGAGGTGTGAGCCCGCTGCGCACACCCCCACTGCCGAACAACCGGATTAACATGTTCTAGAGAACTTATCAGCTGAAACACGCCGACAACTCCGTAGATAGGAATTGAAACCCCCAGCCAGTCCAATCACCATGAGTGTCAGTTTAATTTAATGAGCTGCATATATGATGGGGCTGTGTACCTCGAGTACGCTGAACGCGACAGCAAATTAACGCTGCTTCATTGGAACCAGTCAATCGCCATACCATCTGATCCTTCTCTTTGCTATCTAGTAGTACTATAAAATAAATGAGTTGATCCGCATGATGTGGTTGCATTGCATTGATCGCACCACATTAAATCGAAGCTCATTTCGGTTGCTCGTGATATAAACAAATGGGAAGAAGGTAGCGACGCATCATGCCTGTGCCAAGTTCAACTTTCACGCGGAACTAGCCAACTAACTAGCTATAGGAACTTGGGCAAAAAAAAAAAATATGCATTTGCTGATCATCAAACCAAATATTTTGCCTTTTCTTTCCGAAGCTTATTTTGCAATGCCTACATGATCCCATCCAAACCTTTCAATATTCCAGTACGTGCGCTGGTGCGCACAGTAGGATTGAGAGGCATCCGGGAATGCAGCGGTGCAAGTGTTCGGACTGTTGCTCAAATTGCGTGTTGTTCAGCTTGGAGGCTTGGAGCTGTTAGAAATCGACGAGACACGATATGCAAACGCGCGACATCGAAGATATGATGTAAAATACTCCGAAGATATTATGTAAAGTATTCCCTCCGTTTCAAATTGTAGTTCATTGTTAACTTTTGGAGACGCTTTTTGACCATTCGTCTTATTCAAAAATAGTGCAAATATGCAAAAATATAAGTCATGTTTAAAATATGTTTAATGATAAAACAAATCATAACAAAACAAATAATATTTACATATATTTTTTAAATAAGACGAATGGTCGAATAGAATATTCAAAAGTCAACAGTGAACTACAATTTGGAACGAAGGGAGTAGAATGGTCTCTGCCCATTTCCCAACCAACCAACATACTAACCAACTAGGTCACGGCCACATGCTAGCTACGACGAGGGACAAGATCAAATTGGAATCAGATATCGCTCTATCTGTATTCGTATCCATATTATTTACGGATACAGATTCAAATATGAATATATCAATAAGGATACGAATTCTAATAATATAGGATAAAATTGGTTACAAATACAGAACGAATACATGTCAGGATAGATGGATACGGATAATATCAGTTGGACCAATTTCTAAAACTTTGTTCTAGATGTTTGCAAAATCGTCCTAAATTTAAATTTAAAAGCAGGACTTATAACATTAGATAAACAAAAAATAGAAAGTTTGTAACATTAAAATTAGTAAATTGGTCCATATTAAAAAATTATATATTTACATTAAATGGTCAGGAAAAGATCAATTGGAATTTCGAGAATTCCATTCAAAATTTAAGAGATATCTTAACTTATTTAAAGAATTAGGAAAAAATAATTTCATATTTTAACTTATCTTCTCGGTCAGGCTTGGCCGAATTAGCCAGATTGAGGTGATGCGCAACAGCGTGTTTGGTTGCCCTATATCACCTCAACCAGGCCCGCACTAGCAGGTGTTCGGTTGCATGCATGCACATCCGGCCACGATTAGGCCACCCAAGCGCCGCCCCCACCGAGTCTGACTTCCCCAACCGCTATCGTATTTGAATCCGGCTACCATGGGCACCGCCGAGCTCCACCGCCTATGGGTCTGGCATCCCCGTGCACCGCTGCCACCGAGTTCAACTTCCTCGACCGCATCTACGAATCCGACGACCATGAGCACCACCGAGATTCGCTGCCTCCAACGAGTCCAGTTTCCCCGACCATCGCAGTTTTTCAATCTAACGACTATGGATGTCGCCGCGTCCAGGTCCAGTGACCCCGAGGTCTTCAGCGCCACTGCGGCTCGCATGGGGCAACCCCTCATGAGCACTAAGCTCGCCAGAGGTCCCGCACGCCATCACCATGCTCCCTTGTGCCGCCCCCTTCTTCCTCATGAGAATCACATGCTTCCTTTCCCCTGCACGGCTAGAGCCCGGCTTAGTTGGTACGCTTGAATTCTGCATACGAACGGAGCCATGCCAGAATAGTGAATTTGCATGGGGTGGGCCTAGCTCCAACTCATCTGCATGTGTTATCGAGTTCTTCGTGCACTTGCATATATGTAAAAGGTCATGGGTGATATATAGTTCACGAGGAGGGTTCGTGCCATCAGGTCTAACAGAGAGCAGACTACTGCTTGACTGCTTGTACAGTTTGGCTTCGTAGATAAGGCATGCTGTCATGGGTGGATTGGATAGGGGGCAAAAGTTGTAGCGGTGAGGCAGGCAGGTCTAGAATCGCTAGTGTTATTACCCAATGTGACCGATCGATCGTGTTCAAAATCACGATAAAACCAGTTGTGATGGTAGGAATTCATGATTTACTGTGGTAGCTAGTTATCTCAAATGGTTCTAGATATGAACCGACAATGATTATATATCTCACTGTGTTTCATGCACCACGCGTCAGTGATATAACAAAATATCACTAATGGTTTAAACACCCCCTAATTTCCTGTGAGCTCGGAGAAGGCACGTGTTAAGGGTGAAAACGGATCGGATACGGTCGGATAGTGGTCAACCTGTTTCTGTATTCATATTTTTTACCGAATATGAATTCGGATACAGATAGTGTCGGATATGAATTCGAATACGCACTTAGTCAGATACGGTTTTGAACCAGGTATGGATAAAATAGGAATACGAAATCGGATTTTTTATAATACCTCAACAGAAAAAATGACGTGAGCTATGAACAAACGTATGACTAATATAAGTACATGACTCATCACTCATGAAACACATATAACAAAAGTCCATAATACATAACTAATAAGATATAACAAAAAACTAATGACTTGTGTAATGATGCAGTTTTCATCCCTATGTTTTGGAAAATTATTTGTATCCGTATCCCAAATTCGGTTACTATCCGACGGATACCCCTATTCATTGGATGCCAATCAACTTGTATCCCAATCCAAAAAAAATCAGTATAATTATCCATATCCGTATCCCACTGGTTACAGGTTCCAAATCACTAAAAAAACGGATACGGATCCATGGATCCGAATTTGGATCCGGTCGGATAGTGTCCATTCTGTTTTCATCCCTAGCACGTGTTAGTGCTGCAGTATATATCGAGCACTAGATCCGAGGTTTCTCAACACCCCTGCTTTTTGATCCAACATCTGTGAGTAGATAATCGATGACGGTGTTGGCTGCGCAGAGGCAGGAGAGGATGGAGAAAGCGGCAGGTGATGAATTGGTTGAGGTGATGAATGTTCATTGGAGCGATTTACACAAGCAGTTACATTTATATGAAAATTTTGGTAAATTTCAGTGGAAATTTTTGTTTTACTTTTTAATCTTTCTACGATGTTCTATAATTTTTGTAATTTATTTTCATGAAAATCATGCTAATTAGGACGTCGCGCCATTAAAACCTAGGAAAAATGGGGGTGTTTTGTTTGTTAGTAATAGCACAGGGAGATTGGTCGTCCGGTTTTGAAGTTGAGGAGACAAAACCATAATTTGACGACGGTCGAAGGGACAAAGGGGACTTCCCCCTTCTTCTTCCTTTTTTTCTCGACCAACAGCCGGATGAACTTAAGGGAGGGGGCGTTAAGGGTTCCCTGGTGAAGCCGACACCAGCAAGCAGTTGCGCAAATGGAGGTCGTTGCAGCGCGGGCATGCACGATGGCACGATGCGATCTGGGCTGTTGGCACGCTTCTAGCTCGAGCGACGGTGATGCTTCCAGGATGCCAATTGAAGTCTTCATGTCTGAAAAACGAATCCAAAATCCTGATGTTAATTCAATTCAAAGAAGTGATTTGATTATACAATTGGATTCAGTTCAAGTGATCAATTTCTAGGGTTTTTCACCTTTGCTCAACGGGGCCCATTCTCCCATCCATAGCGAGGAATTCCCCTATTATGGAATGGGTATTGGGAATTTTTCTGCGTGGATGAAAGCAGGAAAAAAAAACACTCCACGTCAAGTATGGTGGGGTCAAGGACAGGTGGATTATCCGCACAGAACCTGGTTGTGTACCCCAAAATGGCCCATTTATATTTGGCGTCGACCAAGCCCACCTCCTCTTATCCCCCGTCGATTCAACCTGGTCCATAGTCAAACCTTACCCTAACTCCTATCCTCCCCTTCACCTCGTTCCTCCACACATAGGCCTTGTTTGTTTCAACTTAAATTAAAGTTGAGTTTTATTGTAACAAATTTATGACCTCCTTAAAAGACATTTTAAAGAGTTCAAAAAATATAAAAATATATTTTATAAACTTTAAAAAGAACTATTTAAAACCCCATAAAAACAATTACAAAATATTGCATCATTTGGTTTATACAAATAAGCAAATTTGCTACAGTAAAACTCAACTTTAACTTAAGCCGAAATAAACAAGGCCATAGTCGCCACCAACTCTTTGAATCACAAACGCAGTGGTGCATGTGCACCCAAGTTCCGATGGCCTTCTCCTAGTCGAGAACTCAATATCCCCATCTACCACCACCCCTTCTCTACTCTAGCTCCCAACTTTGCTTCCCTGCTAACTCTTGACATGGATCGTTGATAGCGCAGGATTTGAAAAGTTAAACAGCGGCGACACGCGGGATTTGAAAGGCATAGCGCGGGCAAGCAATAGCCGCGGCACAAAGGAGGTGCGCTGGCACGAGGTAGATAAGCTGTTGCAAATGGCGGCACGGGGTGGAGGAGCGGCGGCGAGCGGCGGCACGACAACGAGCCAAAGGTATGGGACTGTCTAAGCTTCTAGCTAGAAACAGGGATGGGTCTCCATCGGGCGCCATCACCCGAATAGGGATGGCTCGGAGGCCATCATGTCAGGGAAAGCCTCCGTTACCACTCTTATTCTAAAGAGACTCATGTTGATAACGTGTTCAGAGACATGCTTCCATGTATGTGAGATGTACGTGGTTTCGATAGGAATTGAAAGCCCCAGCAACCATCAATTTCTAGTCGATTCGACGCTGCACGCTCCATCAAAGCTGTCGAGTAAATGACCATGTGATCCTTCTCTTTGCTAGTACAAAAGAAATAATTAAGCTGATCTGCATCATGTGGTTGCATTGCACACCACATTTAAGGCTCTATTAGTTTGAGCTGCAGCTTCTCTAAAAACTGCTTCTGGGAAAAGCCACAAAAAGCTAGCTTCTGGGAAAAGCTCAAATCACAGTACAAATTGGGCTTTTGGTGGCTTTTGGCTTCTTTGAAGTGGGTTCTAAAAGCTGGCTGTTTGTTTGAGTCTCTGGCTTCTGAGGCTAAAAGCTGGCTAGAAGCTCAAACAAACAGGGCCTAAATCAAGCTCGTTTCGATTGCTCTTGATATATGAACAAATGGGAAGAAATCTAGCTAGCGATGCATCATGACTGTCCCTAGTCCCAACTTTCAAGGGGAACTAAGCTAGCTAGCGCCTTAGAAGAGAAGATGGATATGCTGATCATGATATATATGTGCCGTATCATCTAATTTACTTTTTTTCTTCCCTTGATATGGATAAGCAGAACGCCTGCAAGAGCTTCGATGAAGAGCTTCGAAAAGCTTATTTTGCAATGCTCCATCCAAAACCGTTCAATAGCTTCCAGTGCACATGGTAGGACAGTAGGATTGGGAGGCAGCGGAGAATGCAGGGTTTGTTAGGTTGTTCATATTACGCGTCGTTTTCAGCTTGTAGAAAGTAGCCAAGTCGGACTGCTCATCTCCATCGACCACTTCTCTCAAGGTAAACTTGGAGCATGTTCAAACGGGATGAAACATGCGTGTCCATTCGATCCTTTAGGTAACTAACTTTAACTCGGTCAGCTAGCTTATGCATTTAGTTCAGCCATTTGATCTAAACATGCAGCTGTTGTCCTCTCCAGGTCTCGCTCAAGCCATTTTAAGGCTACTTTTGTGTGATTATTGTGCATGCCTTTTTTTTTTGGTTAAACATTGTGCGTGCTGAATAAAATAATAAGGTGCCATTTTAAGTCTCTGTTTCTTTTGGGGACTAATTAAGAGAAGCAAGCATTATATGACCCTAAGAGCATGTACAATGATTGAGACAACATTTGTTTCTAACTATTGTCATGTTATCTATAGACAACAGTAGAGAGAACATATATAATGGTAGAAATGGTTGCATGTTTTTATATGTAATTTGCTCACACAGAGTTTTTTAATTCTTATGTAGAGTCGACTTTTGCTTAAGAGGCGGTCCAAATATCCATGCACACTTTTTCTCCTCCACATCATCAACTAGCTGGCATGACACTGCTTAGATACTGCTAAGGTGCACTGTTGCACATGCTCTAATGAGCACTTTTACGGTACACTATAACAAATATGAGCCGTTTGATTCTCTTATCTAAAGATTTACATTAGTTCCAACTTTTTTATACTACAAAATATATTACATCACAACATATATAGTATATCTCTATGGAGAGTATAATTGACTTTTGGTGTATATATAGTTAGAAACGATGAAAACTAATTAAATTATTGCACTAATAGATTTTATGCATCATCATTACTTCTTATACATCTATATACATTTTAATCAAATGACTTTAAGGCGCTAAAACATTAAATCAGATGATAAAAGCATTTCCCAACATTCGACCGCAAATCGAAGAATGTTAAAAGACAAACCTAAATTTATCTGGTGTTTCCTCTTCTTCCTCTTTCAGGATGCAGTTGTTGTGGCTCGCGGGCAGCGGCGCTCCACTCGCTGATAGACCTCGAGAGGGCGTTTTCCTCCTAGGCTGCGGTGCTCCGATGCTGCGGTACTTCTGGCGATATGCAGTAGCAGTTACCAGTAGCACAACTAGAAAATGCATGGCAATCTTCTATGATTTTTATAGAATTCATACAGCCTCCAAATGTGAAAAAAAAATTGGAACCGTGCTTGGACGGGCAGGCAATACAAAAAAAATTCATAAATTTTTGACAAATATATGACGGGGACGACTGTGACGAGTAGGCTCGATGTGAAAGTTGATATTGAAGATGGGAAAAAAGATTTAAAACCGAAGAAAAGGCTAGAACATCCTAAGAAATAAAATGATCAAATCCATAAAAAAAACCAAAAAACCTAAGGGAGCCAACACAAATCGAACGTCCAATCGATTGAAAAAAATCGGACGCTTGTTCCACAAAGTGTCAACTTGTTTTGGAACATATAAAATGTATTGTTGGAATATACCTATGGTATCGCTGAAACATTTTTTTTTATCATATTGGACCATGATGTTTTGCTGATGGAACATGCAACGTGAAGTCATCAAAAAAACAAAACAACCTTTGGAATCTTTCAATAAGTCTATTGGATTTGGAACATGCCAAAAAAATGATTGAACATGAAAAAAGATTTGACGAAAAATGATGAATTAGCATAGTTCATCGGTGTGGGAACATGCTAAAAGAATTGTAGAAACATATCGTAAAAACGTTGAAACATAGCAAAAGAGCTGATGTTCCATGGTGGCCAGATGTTCTATGAGAAACAAACAATATTTCGACAGGCAAGCTCGAATGTTCGATACTCATAAGTGTGATGTTCAAGGGTAAAAAAGATGATGCACCTCTTCTTCACCATCTTTTTTCTCAAATTCAACGAGTACCTGTCGCGTTCGTTGGATCCGACCACATAGTTCGTCGGGTACGTACAAGGTGAATGAAGTGGAGGATGAAGAAGGACATGCAGATATAGAGAGAGCTAGATATGGAGAAATCAAGCAGCAAGAGAACCGATTAGAGAGATAAGAGCAGCAAATGCATGGCCAACAACACAAGCAGCACCGGCAACAATGGCGCTGCGCTGCGCTGCAGCGATTCCATCAGCTGCGTGAAGCCCGGGGGGAAGAGAGAGCGCAGACCGGAAAGCATGGGGAAGAAAAGAAACCTCCCTTTGATATCCTCAGTTTCCTCTAGTATCGTACCGCCATACAACGACTCCTCGTTTCCTTAAGCAATATCTCAAGGATCTTCTTGGTTGCTTTTATTCATTTTAAAAATCAAGTCTGCTGTTCCTCTCCCTCCATTCGATCAATCCATTGGCCTTCCTCATCCGACTCATTGGCTCATTGCACGTTTTCTCGATCCGAAAAACTTGATGTTGTCCAAGAAGTATTGAATCGACCAGAAATCGATCTAGTATTTGCATATGCAATTGTTTCGGCTTTCCTCCAGATGTATACCTCGCGCAGCTGCATGAGAAGAGCAAATGCCTGGTCGTCTCCATGGCCGAGCCGCGTAGGACGCACATTTCAGCATGTAGCCAACCTCTGGAATGTGGTCCGTAGACGGCCAGCCATGCAAACACCTTGCATTTGTTGAGTGTATTGGCTATCATGGCTTCATGTTAATTGAATCTTTTTTTTAAAACGAAAAGGATAGGAGCTCTGTTATTCTATTCAAGAAGGAGAGAAAACAGTTGTTTCTCTAACTTATCTGAATGGTACACTTAAACAGAATATTTTGTCCGTTCAGCTTAAAGGGCTTTAAAAAACTTTAAACGGTCTTATGCACTACAGCACAAACACCGTCAAGACGCATGCCACCTTAGCCAAGACAACCACCTCGTCCAAAGGCGACAACAACAACAATAACAATGGCATAAGGCCACCTCCAATAACAACACTGCTAACAAGTGACACACTAGCGGCTAGCCATCCAGACCGTATCAACAAGGAATTAAGTGGTGCAGGCGCAACGCCGTCGGAGAAGAGTTTTCACTTGGGGAAGCTTAGGGGCAAGACAACCACCACGACAACGCCTCCAAGGAAGGGAGCGGCGCCAAAGGCGTCGCCAACACCGGCCCAAGCAAGAAGCCTAGACAGAGCTTTTCACCCGATGCACCCGCCCTGAAGCCACCCTGGAAGGAGACCAAAACTAGGAGTCGATGAGAGAGTGCAGCTGTCAACCCATGCCACAAAAGCCCCAATAGTGACAACACTCCAAGGGAGTTGAGCGATGAGGGAAGCCATCACCAAGCTGACCTCAAGGTGGAACCGATGAGGACACAACAGAACCACCATGACTATCCTCTGTGTCAGCCCCAACGACGCCACCAGGATGCCTGCCGCCGAGAAACTCTTCGGCAACAACGAGTGCCACCGCTAAACCCACGCCCTAAAGTGCGCAAACCGAATGAGCTACCAACGTTAGGAAAACCGTCTCCCACGCACAAGCTGGAACGCCCATCAATCGTCCCGACGAGAACGACCCAGATCTCTGCGCCTTCGATCAAAAAACCGTCTCTCACACACAAGCTGAAACGCCCATCAATCGTCCTGATGAGAACGACCCAGATCTCTACGCCTTCGATCAGAGGGGAGGGATAGGGGAGAGAGAGTGGCCAGACTGGCAGCTCTCCGACAAGTAGGTGGAAATTGCCCGAATGACACTCAATTTGTTGTCAAAACACAAAATGACACTCAATTCGTCTCTATTTTTTAAAATGACACCGAGGCAACGAATTTTGTTCTCAAATGACATTTTGGCATTTTTTTCTCCCCTTTCTCCTTTCCCCCTTTTTCTCTTTTTTCCCCTTCTGTTGCGACGGCGCCGACGACGGGAGCGGCGTCGCTGGCGGGGACGACGACGGCGGGAGTAGTGGCGGCGGCAGCGATAGCTAGGCAGTGGCAGCGGCGATGCAAACGATGGCGATAGGATGGCGGCGATGCGAACGACGACGACGGGAGGCAGCCGCGGCGAGGCTTATCGGCGGTAGGATGACGACGGAGCGCAGCGGGAGGAAGCGGCCGGACGATGGCGCGACGCGGCGATGACGGGAAGCAGTGGGACGGCGGCAGGAGTGGCGGCACGTGCCGCCGGAGGTGTGGAAGAAGGCCAAAAGAGGGGAAAAGGAAAATATAAGGTGAAAAAGGTTGGGAAAATGCGAAAATGTTAATCGGAAATAAAATTCGTTGTCTCGGTGTCATTTTAGAAAACGAAGACGAATTGAGTGTTATTTTGTTTTGTGCCAACGAATTCGGTGTCATTCGGACAATTTTTCCATAGAGGAACGGTCGGGGCGGAATAACGACGAAGGACGGAGGGCCGCGGGCCGTGGCGAGACCGGGCCCCCGACGGTAGAACGGTACACCCACTGGCGGATCCATCCAGCCACCACAACACAGCGCCATCACGCGTCGGCACACCAATTAACCGATGTGCAACGGAGGGGGAGAGGCCGACGAAGCAGAACGATAGCGATCGCCCGCCTCACGAACGCACGCCATGCCACCCACCGCGCCAGATGAACTCCGAGGGGTGCCGGAGAGAGGAGGGCCGAGCCGCGTCGATACCGTGGAGCCAGCCACGATGCCGCCGCGCCGCCGGATCCAGCCGTTGCACAACCGGAATCAGCCGCAGCACCACCTCGCGATTCGCCGCCGAGAGAAGAGCAACACTTGAGGAGATGCTGCCGTGAGGGAGAGGGAGCCAGGGGAAGGCCCGCCGCTGGCGACGGCGGTGGCAGGGAAGGAGGCTTGCCGGTAGGGTTTATGGGCATGCCGCTGTTCGTCCTCCGAGTGGCCCAGCGACGAGCGCTCTGGGTCATGGGATATGATCTCAAGTTTATTGCCGTTTTAGTCTGTCATTAACTTTTCTTATGCTGGTAGGAACAAAATAAGTAATAACACACATTCATGTATTCAATTAGACTGAAAATGGAAAGAATTTCCTAAAAAAAATGGAAAAGAACAGTTGAGAGTTTCAAATTCAATCAAATCAAAATGACTTTTTTCTTATGTTTTCTATTATACACACACATAATCTATTGCAAACCATCCATTTCATATTACTTGTTCTAACGGCTTAGTGATCTCTTGACGCTTGCCTTGTTCCAATGCCCGAGTGAACTATTATCCTGCGAGGTAAGACTGACTTTATCTGAATCATAGATGTTTGATACAGTACAGGTCCCTTGAAATCCCAACAGTAACCAAAATTTCATCTAAAATTCAGACGCAAATCTAGAGCAAAATTGACCGGGGTTCACCACCTTAATAGCCATCATGTGTATATATAATAAATATATAGTAATATGTCTGATAAAGTTTACAATCAATAATTTAACAAACACTTTTATAATGGAAATTATTTCGACCTCTACGTCATGGATTGACATGTCATTTGTAGAATATTGGAGAATGCTCAAAAAGTTGAGACTATATGTTGACAATGTTACACAATTTACATTACAACTAAATACTCCAGTAAAAACAGAGAAATAATAAATACTCCATGCTAGTTGCAAAGTTCTAGCACTATAAATCAAGGGCATTTCCCATTACTAGAAAACTGTGTCCCTACTGGTTGGATTGGAACCTGTATTAATAGTGACATCAATACCGGTTCATTAGAAATTGGATCATTGTGGGTTTTTAGTACTGGTTCGTGATGATACAGATGCCCTCGCATTAATACTGGTTCGTGATACAAACCGATACTAATGGCATAGGGGTACTTTAGTACCGGTTCGTATCATGAATCGATACTAATGAGTGGGCATCAGTACCGGTTGGAGCCACGAATCAGTACTAATGCCTCGTTTCTGGAAAGGCTAAAAGAAAAGTGACGAGGACGTCATTAGAACACACTGACGGCGTGTTCACCGCTCAACCACTGCGGATCACACCCCTAGTCAGATTTTCTATCCTGCCAGCGGCCGAGCTTAGTTCGATTGAGCCTGGGACGCAGCAAGGAGCAACGCACGGGGATTACCCAGGTTCGGACCCCCCTGCGGGTAATCGTATAGCATACATTATACGAAGTTATACGAAACTCTTACCTTGTTCCATTGCCCTAGTGAACTAAATTCAATCAAATCAAAATGACTTTTTTCTTATGTTTTCTATTATACACACACATAATCTATTGCAAACCATCCATTTCATATTACTTGTTCTAACGGCTTAGTGAACTCTTAACTTGTTCCATTGCCCGAGTGAACTATTACCCTGCCAGGTAAGACTGAGTTTATCTGAATCATAGATGTTTGATACACAAGTCCCTTGAAATCCCAAGAGTAACCAAAATTTCATCTAAAATTCAGGGGCAGATCTAGAGCAAAATTGACCAGGGTTCACCACCTTATTAGCCATCATCTGTATTCTAAAATTCTAAAATGCTTTATACAGCGTATTCCGTTCACAGGCCGTTCCCCTCTCGTGTCCACGTCGTTCTTTTCCCTGGCCCATCCTTCCGTTGCGATGGTCGGCCTTGATACGTCCGCGTCGGCTGCGTCTGCCTACTTTCGCCCGGGCCCGCCTCCTTCGCGACGTGCCCTCCTGTCCATGCCTCCACGTGCCGCTCAGGGTCAGCGCTGGTGGTTTTGCAGATAGACCTTGTCATTCGGCCGTTTCCTGATTCTGTCCTCAGGATTTATTCTCCAGTCCCGCTGCCGTGTTGGCTGCCTGTGCCATTCTCCCGTTTTGCCCTTGCTGTTTGCCTTTTCATGCGTTTCGATCCTTTTGGCTTGTGTAATTACATCCGGTTTTCCCATGAATTACTTCCTCATGCCATTGTTACGTTCGGTTTCTTCGCATGTTGGTGCCTGTTCGTCCCAGCATCGGTTTCTCCATTGTCCCCCGTGTTTATCGTGTTCTACGCTGCATCGCCGCCTTCCGGCTGGCCTTGGCCGATTTTTGCGCCCTCTCTTTGCCGGATTCTACATGCCCCGCCGCCCCTCCCTCCTGCGCTGTCGCCTTGGTCGAAGGTTTTCTCCTGCTCAGGTTCTGTTGCCTCGGTACCGTCGTTCTCACCGCCCTGTTCGTACGTCCTTCCATCCTGTTTTCTTGTTTTTTGCTTCTTCATGTCTTGCTTGCAGCTCTGCTTTCGTTTGTTTACTTGCTGTGGTGCATGTGCAGTTGTTCTGCCGCGTGTCAGCCGTGAGGATGCTGCGGCTAATCGCCGGCGCAGGCGACATTACCTGTTGTCAAGGCTGACCGGTTCAGGTTTGTGCTCATCTTTTTCCTTTTCTGCGTTCCTGATTCAATCAAAAGACCCTGATGTTTATGTTTCCCGGTTTGTAGCTGCTGTCGTTTCCAGTAACCTACCGTTCACTGTCGCGTTCTTGCCTTCGTCCACATCGCGCCGCTCGCACGGTCCTGCGGTCAGTGCTGTTCCATGCAGACCTGTGCCGTTCCTGCAGCATCGAATCGTACCCCAGACGCCTGCTATTTCGGCTTCTCCTGTTTTGTTTGCAAGAAGGCATAATATACTGTATCAAATATTTTCGCATCATTCCTGCTAGGGAAACCTACAGACCTGTTGAAGGACAATATATGGCCATGTTCACTGCGTATACACAATTCACCCCGGTCACACCAGTACCTGAGCCGTTTCCAATGTACGCATACCATGCCATTCCCTTTACAGATCTCACTGACAGAGCCAACAACAAGGCACACTTAACAGGTTAGCAACGTGTCATGTGCAATTACGCGTTAAATGTCCCATGTTACTTTCCCATCTCAGTCCAGCCATCAAAGCTATTGACTCGGTGTAATTACTGAAAATAACGCGTTCATATATCCCAATATACAGATATTGTGGCCGCTATAACTTCCATAAACGCTGTCAGATCCGTGCAGATCAAAGGGACACCTACTGCAGTCCGAGACATAAAGATCACAGATAACAGGTACACTGAGATTTTCATACGTTGTCACCTATTTGTCGTTACAGAAAACCTCTATGTTAACATCCATCTGCATATTTATTTGCCTTAGATTTTTCATACCTATAACAATCACCTCCATTCAATCTCCATTTTAACAGCCAAACTCTCGAACTGTCACTATGGGCACATCATGCTATCCATTTTGAAGCAGACGAATTTGTTGAACAATCCCGTCAAGGCCCTGTTATTTCTCTCTTTGTCGGCCTCACCGTCGCTACACGAGACGGTAACATTCATCTTTTTTTATATGCAAACGCATACGTTCCTTTAACTGCACTGACGAACATATATGCGCTACTCTCATTTAGACGAATTAGTCCTACGAAGTACCAGCGCCACTAAATGGTTCGTGAATGTGCCGCTTCCAGAGATAATTGACCTTCAGCAACGGTCCTGCTTATACTCAGTAGCTTCCATTGCCTCGGTTTTGTACTACATGTGCCTGATGCGCTCTTAATATACTCCACAAAAAAACTGCTGATTCACAGAACAATACACACAAATAGCCAGATCAGACGCTCTGCCTGCTAGCAGCAAAGACCCTATTGATACAACCGTTGCATATCTCAGTGAACTTAACCCGCACGAGGCACTGGTTAGAACAAAAGGACTCCCTAACTACATTATAATCTGCACATAAACACGCATATGCATCTGACTAGATTATTTCTTATGCAGGGCAACAAATATAGGGCTACAATAACTCTGAAAAGCTTAGCTATGGGATACTCATGGTGGTATAATTCTTGCAACAAATGCAAGAGATATGTCCAGTACAGAGACAGCGGCTTTAGTTGCCGCGTGTGCGGTCCAGCGTCAGCTTCTCCAAGGTGAATAAACACTGTGTACAATACCGGCATTTCTTGCATTGCTTTGGCCTTAGTAACCCTTTTACTAATACCCTAAATACATTTTACAGATATCATATCAGATTCCGCGGTGTTGATCCATCTGAAATGGACCATCCTACTGCAAAGGAAGCAGAATTCGCCTTCTTCGCTAACCACGCTGAGCAACTGTTAGGTGTCACAGCCGACACTCTGATAGCATCTGTTGAAGACAAAGAAAATACCATACCACCGCAAATAACAGCAGTACTGAGAAAAGAATACAGCATCACCACTACGATAACAGACCGCACGATCGACCAGTCAACACTATCCTATGTAATCGACTCATGCACACCAATCCTCTCCGACAAAGGTAACATTTCAATTACAGTTACAGGTGGCAATACTGCTACTGATAACAAAACACCTCCCGCTGGAACAGGTGACAGCACGAGCCATGAAACCAACCCTTCCACTCCGCTAGACCAGCAGCAGAGTACCCTCACTGTAAGTTCATACCACAAAAACATTATTCTATTAATACCACCGTGCTCTTTACAAAAAAGAATATGTTTAATTTCATAAAACATGCACAGGACCCTTACACACCACCTAGCATTACGCCTTCTGCATCATCCAACGAACAGGTTTTATGTGACAGTAACAAGGGAAAGAGGTACATTTACTGCAAATACACATATACATGTTACAGCAAAATGTACGTCTCAAAATAACATATACATGTTGTATATGCAGACCAGCTACAGACACAACAGCATCAAAAAAAGAGACGGCAAAAAAGAAGCTCTTCAAAGGAAATGACTAGGCCCATACAATGACGTATCATATGACTAGCCGATGTACCGGCATGGCAGACCAACAAGCACACTATAGATACAAGAGTGTGCAGCAAAACAGCCACTGCAATGGTAGTTATGCATAAATAAGCCTACTATGTTGTTTATATTTTGTACTGCTTATATAAGCAGACTTGAACAGCAACCGTTATGTAACATAACTCATCCAAACTGCTATCGTCTGTAATATATATCACCGGCCTTGCATATCAGACTTCACAATCGTAGTGCACGCAACAAAAAAAAGTATCCTTCTAACAACAAGGTCTCAGCTAAATAAAAGCCCTTACACCGGTTAATATTCAGGCTAAACAAACAACACAGACATATTCTAGCTGCGCCATCACCTGTAAAAATCTCATGTCAATGCAGCGCAGCAAAAACACTGCCAATGCAACGCAGCGTAGCGCGTATACCCCCTAGTATATAATAAATAGTAATATGTCTGATAAAGTTTACAATCAATAATTTAACAAAGTTTTTCATAATGGAAATACATCATGGATTGACATGTCATTTGTAGAATATTGGAGAATGCTCAAAAGTTGAGATTATATGTTGACAATGTTACACACTTTACATTACAGCTAAATACTCGAGTAAAAACTGAGAAATAATAAATACTCCATGCTAGTTGCAAAGTTCCAGTGCTATAAATCAAGGGCATTTCCCACTACTAGAAAACTGCATACGTATCACTACTAGTTGGATTGAAACATGTACTAATAGTGACATCAATACCGGTTCATTGGAAACAGGATGATTGTGGGCTTTCAGTACCGGTTCATGATAGTATAGATGCCCTCGCATTAGTACCGGTTCGTGATACAAACCGATACTAATGAGTGGGCATCAGTACCGGTTGGAGCCATGAATCAGTACTGATGTCTCGTTTCTGGAAAGGCTAAAAGAAAAGCATATCCTTTCTATATCAGAACGCGTGGGTGGGTTGGTTGGCTAGAAGGGTGAGGTGTGAGACAAGAGGTTAGTTCGTGGAACCGGCACTAATTCTGTGGAGTATTAGTCTCGGTTTACCAACCCGTAACCGGTACAGATCCGAGCATCTGTAGTAGTGTCCATCTACTCTTGTTATAAAAGGGAAGAGGTATGCACCTAAGCTCTCGACAAACTTTGAAGTGGAGATCACGTGAGAGGTGATACATTAGAGATGATAGCGTACCATGCGATAATACTGTGGAGTATTAGTCTCGGTTGCCAACCCGTAACCGATGCAGATCTGAGGTCTGCACCCCCAAGTCATGCATGCCTCTAGATGTCTAGATTTCAGAGAAACTAAGCTCTCGGCCAACTTTGTGGTGGATACGTGAGAGGTGATACATTAGAGATGATAGCCTACCATGCGAGAGATTTAAGATTTTGTTCAGAATGTCACTAGATTGTAGCGTCCAACCATAGTTGCCATTAGGACTGGGAGGAATCAGAAGCATAACCAGTACAAATCTGAGCACCTGTAGTAGTGTTCATGTGCTCTTGTTATAAAAGGGAAGAGGTATGCACCCAAGTTCTTGGCCAACTTTGAAGTGGAGACGTGAGAGGTGATACATTAGAGATGATAGCCTACCATGCGATAATATTGTGGAGTATTAGTCTCGGTTGCCAACCCGTAACCAGTGCAGGTCTGAGGTTTGCACCCCCAAGTCATGCATGCCTCTAGAAGTCTAGATTTCAGAGAAACTAAGCCCTCGGCCAACTTTGTGGTGGATACGTGAGAGGTGATACATTAGAGATGATAGCCTACCATGCGAGTGATTTAAGATTTTGTTCAGAATGCCACCAGATTGTAGCATCCAACCGTAGTTGCCATTAGGACTGGACCAAATTAATCCCTTAATAAGAAGCATCCAAGGCTTCTTTACTCTATCAGGTGGCAGATATGCCACATCTGCAAAATGATACATTTTGTCAACTCTGATTTTGATATTTGGAGGACTGATTAAAGTCTAGTTTGTATTATGGGATTAATTTGGTCCAGCGAAATGGTGAGGACCAATTTTATACCTTTTTGTTATATTCAGGTATTTGATTGTAGAACTCAGGTCGAAAGGGATTGTCATTTTTTTAGCAAACATATTTGTTATAGTGTTTCGCTGATGCTGATGTTTAGTTGAAACATGTGCATATACCAATGTAGGATTTATTTTAAACAGTTTTCCTATTCTTGCTGGACAAAAAAAAATTTGAGAACTGTAATGTCTTTTTTTAAAAAAGCAGCACTTTATATAGGTCTTAGATGTTAGAGTATATTGGGCCCTTGGGGGGCGGCCCAATAACTGTACTATATATATACTCCACCTATTGGCAATACAATCATCTATTCCGCATATTTATTTCTCCAATATGGTATCAGAGCCTCTTTCGAAACGCCAACACTAATCCTTCAGCCGCCGGTGCCGCCCTCAGCGACGTCGCTACCATGGCTGATCTCACGGATCCTCCTCCCGTGACCTCTCTCTCCACGATCGCTGACCTAACGGCGCCGCCCTCGGCGTCGTCCACCATGGTCGTCGACCCTCTTGCCCCGCTAACTGCTGCCCAACTCGTGGACCTCGCCGTCTATCAAATCGTCGCCGTCGTTCGCTCTCTTCCCGACGAGGTTCAGGCCGCACTGCTGGCCGCCGGCCTCGCTCTTCCCGGCGTACCTGGATTGGGAGAAGTTGCCGTCGATGTCGCCGCTCTTCCCCCGTCCGGATCTGGCGAACCCGCAGGCGTCGTCGTCCCAGCACCGGCGCCGCCCCCATCGACACCGCCACTGTCGACGGTTGAGATATCGATCTCAAGTCAACTAAGGTTCTTGAGAAAGGGAGATAGAAGACCTGCCGAGCAAAGCGAACAGCAATCAACGAGCAGCAGGGAAAATATAGGGTTTTTATCCTGGTTCAGGCCTCTCGAAGAGATAATAGCCCTACGTCTATCCTTTTTTTATATCAAAGAGGATTACAAGGTGGAACCCGACGAGACGAACAGGTCTCGGCGAGAATATGCGACAATACAATGGTGCTTGGCCCTTCTACACGCCGTAGGGGCCTCGTTAATATAGTGTTGAACAACCGACCTACCGGGAGATAATCGGGCCGGGCTAACTACGAGACCGTAACGAACTCGTACCATGCCAAATACATCTCACGGCAGATAAGGTATACTCCAATTCTTGGGGATCACGACGTCTGCTCTAATCCGGGAAACCACGTCCGGTTCTTCACGTAGCCGTGCTGAACTCTTGTTCGAGTCGGACTTAAACACGAATTCTAGGCCGTTACGCACCGTGCCAGCCAGAAAACTGTTCGGCAGGATGCACATGGGCCTGATAGAGCCCTCTAGGGAGCTGGACCCTAGGAGGCTGTTCGATTGGGCCGTCAGGGAGTGGGCTATGGCAATGGGCCGTGATTTTATCCCCGACAACCACGGCCGCCGTAGGTATTCACCTTGCGCGCCGCCCAGCTACGGACCCGCCGCCGCCTACCCCTGGCTTGGCGTCGGCTCCTTCCCCGTGGGCGCCGCCACTCATTGACCCGCGGGGCGCTGCCGCTGCTCTTTCCAGCCGGCGTCGTCTTCCCCAGCCCCGGTGCCGCCCTCATCAATGCCGCCACGGCTGCCGCCGGTGTTCACCTCGCGCCGCCGCCCGGCTACGGACCCGCCACCTGGCTTGGCGTCGGCTCCTTCCCCGTGGGCGTTGCCGCTCATAGACCCGTGGGCTCTGCCGCCGACGCCATTGGCTCAACCGCCGCCTCCGCCCCCACTGCAAGGGGGGAAACCTAATCCTCCCTCCTGATGCGGCTGCTGCCTGGGCCAGTTTGGGCCGGCATCCCAGCAGCTCAGCCTGGGGGCACGGCTCAAATCCCCTCGGCTCGGCTTAGCCAGGCCAGGCTCCTGCGCCCAGCTCGAGGAGGGTGTAACTACATCCTGTCATATTAATTCTAGATGAGGACGAGCCTTTTTGGGAGATGCCAGTAAATTCGATAAGCTCCAATCACCACGATTTTCAAGTTGATTGGATGAGCTGCATGTATAATAGAGCTATGTTTTCAATGCTATACGAAACTGAAACTGCATTCAGAACGCTGGATATGACCAGCAAACACTGCAAACTTCGTTTGAAACGTCGGCCATCGAGACACATGCACGTCTCTTCTCCAAAAGTCTAAAAAAACCGTCATTAGCTTACTCTCCACGGTCAGACATTAGATAGTCAAACGTAGTCTTTGTAGCCCGTTGGCAAAACCTTTCTCGACTGGGGTACTTTTGATGGCTTAATGCAAAACCGTCCAGACTGGTATTTTAGACATGCAACTTCGTGAGTGAGTACCACGCCGCACTCGATCTATGTGTCATTTGCATTTACTCAACCTACAAGAGCAAGAAACCCTTTTTATGGGTTGGGATGACTATAGGGCTCTTTCGACGATCGTAGCATAAACCATCGAGACAAGCCAGCATGGCCTCAACGCATTGGAATCCCCCCTCTCTTATCTCTCTCGATGATCTAAATACGAACCGTCGAGAGCAGGTAATTTGATAATAATTTTTAGGAAAAAGTCTACATCACCCCCTGAACTATTGACCTCCGTCTACTTAACTCCCCGAACTATGAAACCGGGTATTCTACCCCCTAAACTTTGCAAAACCGGGCAAATCACCCCCTGGAACGGTTTCGCAGGTGGTTTTGCCCACGTGGCAGCTGACATGGCATTTCGATCAGCATTTTTTTATTTTTTAAAAATACATCTCTCCCCTCTCAAGGTCTTCTCTCTCTCTCTCTCTCTCTCTCTCTCTCTCTCTCTCTCTCTCTCTCTCTCTCTCTCTCCGATCCCTCTCCCCTCTCAGCAGCAGCGGCGGGAGCCTTGTTATAATATACACGGTAGTCGTCCATACACAATCACATAGATCAATCACAGAGATGAACACAAAGATGTAGAGAGGAAAAGCCAGGCACAATAATCTTTATTGATATCTCTCTCTTGTGTACAAGATGTTCATATATATAGCCTAGACTAAATTCGGTTTCTCCCATAATACCCCTAGGGTTCGATGTGGGCTTCCGGCCCATATACCCCCTAGGGTTATAACACTCCCCCTTGGGCTAAACCGCGATATGACAATACCTCATCAAAAACTCCATCCAAAAACCCAGTGGGAAAAAAAGGATTGGAGAAAATAGTATATTGCACACGCATGCTTATTGCAATATTGCCTCATTAAAAACCTTGCTATGAGAAAACCCAATGGGAAAAACTCATATAAGGAAAAAAGAGTACAATATATAACCTTCAGGGTCTAATCTTCAGAATCAATACGGTCTACTGGACCTTTGCGTTTTAAATCTTTTGGATCTATTTTGTGGTGTGGTAAAATACTTTAATTGATCGTCATGTCAACCAACTGGGTTAGACAAAGTGAAACCTTCAGGGTTTCATATGAACCGAATCAATATTTAGCTCATTCTCCCCCTCAAGACGACATCCCAGATGCCTTCCGACGTTCGAAGTCTTTCAGACATACATCACACTATGCTTCTGGAAAGTATGAACAAAATAATTTAGAAACAGTATAGCTTAATCATCAAGTACCACTATCCACTTCTGCAATACAAGCAACATTATCCTAATGGGTAAACATGGGGTATGGATGATATTCGTGCCACATAACTCCCGGATGTGGTCACCATCCTTTCTAGCCAAACACACACGTGAGGCTTCATATAAAGCATTAATCTCAAACACAATGTGAGATTTAGCGATATGCGGATTACACATGAATCCCGCATCCATATAACCCAACATGGCCCTCGGTTAACAAACAACCCGAGGCCCTGCATACACAACAGGTCCCTAAAGACAATTTAGTGCCGGTCCAAACTTCTGGTTGCTGCCGCACTAAGTGCTTGCAGAGACAAGAAACTTCTGGTCCTAAAACCTCATATTGTCTTAGGTTTAAATAAGTATGTTCCACTTCAGGGGATCACACTAACATGTGGGTAAAATTAATTGCAACATCATATATCTACTAGATACAACCTATCATACCTTCTGGTCTAAATATTGCAATTATTCTTAAGTGGCTCAACACAATCAAATAGCCTATTCAGCAGGTCTTACACATATGATTGTACCACTATAACCAGTCTTACTTTGGCATTTAGGGGATCAATCAATTTGTCTTTATCACCAATTTACATTATACCTTCAGGGTACACACTTAAACCTTCAGGGTAATAAAGAACACCACCACTCTCCCAACTCCTGGCAGGAGATGCACAAAACTAGTGCTCATGTGGCGAACTTCTAGTATCGGTATCAATGGGTCATCGTCCCCTATCGGGACCATTGGTGTAAAACAAATATCGACCGGTAATTAATCTTCCTTCAGGGAAGTGTTTATGTTTCTTCAGGAAACTCATTTTTCTATAGGAAAGAAACTTATTTCTAGAAGAGATTATCAGGTATGAGATTTATTAATGACGCAATTTTGCCATCTTGTGTCACAAGGAACAATGAGTCCTACTAGGATCTCAATAAGGATTTTCACAATCCAACAACTGCATATTTATTTATATCATCTGCCAGAATTACCGTTTAGCGGAACATTTATTACACATAGGAGAGTAAGGGTCACATCAGGGACCTTTGAACCAGGGTTTTACCACCTCATTATTTATAATGACCCAAAGTTAGAGCTACTGGCTCTCAAACTTCGATTAACCTCATGGTTCATCCTCAGTTGCTTGTCGTATAACCCGATACAGGTGCAACAGGCGCCATGCCATAGACTTAGTTCAGGATCCTTATCATAGCAACTTAAGAGGAATAATATGTGTCGACAATTATGTCTCCATGTCTCATAAATGAGCACTTTCAAATATTAACCAGAATTTCGCTATTTCCCAAAACGATAATTCTTGGTCATCCCGCATTCCCAGCACTATAACATGCGCGCATTAACTTGCTGGGTATCCATCTTCCGGATGATCCTCTACAGAAGGCTTGTTACCTTTCATGGTAATTTCTCTTTAGGAGAATTTCAGGAGTGATGAGCAATTTTTTTGACAAGTGTCACTGAATCTAAGACCTGCAGGCGTCCCCGCAGACTTTAGACCAAGACTCAACAGGTCAATTTTCGCAAAGGTGGATATACTATTCAACCCGAGGTATACCACTCTTAGCGACTCATTTACTACAGGTAAATGATTTCCAACTCCTTTAAATATCTGGCAGTCTCCTCGCTTCTGGCGTACATGAGCACTCCTCGCTACTGGCGTACAGGAGCATTAGCTAGTGCGTGAATCTTTAAATCAAGATCTCGTAGGCATTTAACACGAAATATGGGCATTTCTCTCCCCCTAATGCCGAGATCCAATTTTTACTGCAGCATACTTACACAATCCCCTTTTATGAGCATAAGATTAATGGAACAACGGGTCCAAATTCCCCAACTACAGGTGGGAGCTTATAAAAGTATGCTTGGTGGTGACAATATTTGAGAAATATCTTGATTCCACGTGTTACCATTGGGGGTTAACAATATATGCAGTGAGTTTAGACTTATATTTATTTGCCACGCGCTTGCTATGGGCTATCATCTGCCCGCGCTAGGTGGCATGCCCGTGCTACGTTGCCGCACGCCCTACTAGGGCGGCGCAACTGTGCGGGGCCACTTATCATCCAACAAATTATGGGTTACAAAGTCTAACTTCTTTACTATTGCCCAAGTACTCATACCATATATCTATTTAAACCTCATGTTTAATATAAATGCGACAATATCAATAATTTGCATGAAAATTTTACTGTTCTGCAGCAACACAATAAATACTATATGTACGCCAAATAACAGTCAACTTCATTTGACAATAACATTGCGGAGGTGTAATTATATTTCAAAAACGCATGGCTTCAGGCATGTTGTAGCAACTTCAGGCGCTAGTGACTATATTTGAGATTATTCTGCTTTAGGCAAACTAATATGACTTCCAGTCATAATACAATTGCAAAACTAATATGACTGCTGGTCATAATTTGCATGCTCACGTCCGTCGGAGCCAAATATGTTCCAAATCTATCACAATTTACAATCACCAACCTATCCGTTCACACTTCTGGTACATAATCTAATCTGCACTTCTGGTGCATAATCTTGCCTTTACATCTACAAAGCCCAATTCTCTCCCCCTTTTCACGTCAACCAAAACCTTACGAGTGATAGCATGTGCAACAGCATGTGCTTAGATCACTTTATAACTATACTGCTACAGGAGTATAATTTTTGTTGTCGTGAAACCAATATATTGTTCGTAACATCAGGTTACACCTTAAATACCTTAAACAACCGGTTGGTAACACCACCCCGGAGGAGGACTGTAGACTTCTGGTCTAGGCTAAGTTAATTCTTTGGGACGGACATATGGGCAGAAAATTTTCTCTAGCGCAAGCAAGGGAAAATATTTGTCTTTCCAAAGCCGGACGCTGTGGGTTACGCACGAGATACTTAGGGATGGATAGGGCTGTCACCACCTACCACCTACCACATATACGTGGGCCCGGGTGTAAACCGAGTTAGTCCTAGTCTCAGACACCACGTCTGCTACTATTTCTAATCAATCTTCCTCAGTACCAAAAAGAAGTTGATTTAGGTTCAATGCCTGGCTCTTACAGTATATGAGTGAGAACCTAAACTGATTTCAGACGAATACAAGCTACCGGTAAGGCAAACCTACACAACTCATTTATGTAGATATACTCAGTTAAAATAGAGTTCAACACATAAGCAATGAATGAAGTGATCTCACTAATTGAAACAATTAGGAAAGGGTACAAGAGCTATTACCCGAATTCCCGAAGACACTTCCGGAACTCCGAGCTTCAGCCCGACTTGACTCTAACTCCCAACTACTACTAGACTAAGAGCTACTCTAATAAGTGGAATGAAGAATGTTGAATGTGGTGTGCTCTCTTGAAAGTGAGGTGTAGGGGTCCTTTTATAGTGTTCCGGAGCCAATGAGAGGGTGCCACGGCATGGGACACTTGTCATCTTGCCACCCTCCAAAGGGGAATCCGAGGAGCATCAAGAGGGGGTCGGCCGGCTTACCCACCTTTGTCACCTCTCAGCCGTGGATTTCTTCTAGGATGCTTCATTGATGGTGGAGATTAACCCCTTAAGCTAGTGGATCAAGTTGACATGCGCAAGAAAGGAAACCAAGGGAATCCTATGCTCATTTGTGAAGCAACTGTGTCCATTTGATCAAACCGACTGCAATGGATGGTGTAGATGTCTTCAATTGGTGTTTTTGTGCCACCTGAGAGAAGTTGGAGCCGGATTGGTGATGTGGCCAGGTCGACCGGCCTAGGTTCGGCTCCGGTTCTTTCCATTTTGTACTTGTGGACCCAAAACTCACCAAAACTTGTGGAACTTTATTAGAATAAATAAAATGTTAGTATAAACCTTGATTTTGCCTCCGAAATGCTGGAATTCCGGAATATGTTGACGTATAAAATTTGGTGTTTATTTGACGTCAACAAGGACTCCTAGACGGCTACGTGTCGCCTCGAGACACCAAAGCTTTGTGTGGTGTGCTGAGGAAGTTTCTGAAGGTTTGATTCCGCCTCCGCATGGGAAGGAATTAGCGAATGAAGCCAAGAGGTTTTGGTGCGACTTTGGCGAGGGAAAAGGTTGAATGAGATCCGGGCTCAAGTTTGACCGAGCCTACCTCAACTGAGACGTAGGATCCCCTCAAGGATCCAAACTATAGGAACAAATCTTCTAGTCTCCATTTCGCTCTTGGATTCATTTTGCTCTGTAGATCAATTGACTTTGATTTGTGCTTAAACTTGTTGTTGGCTAGCACCCTCATGTGCTATTACTTGTGCTTGTGGTGCGAAGTCAGTTTTGGTGCAGGTGGTAGCGTGGATTTGCAGATTGAGCTCAAGATCTAGTTCCAACTCTATACACAGGTCAGTGGATACGATGTTCCGAACCAAAGACTCTGGTACCTTGGACTGTTAGGGGTTCTAGATCGGACTGTCCATAGTCAATAGCTTCGACATTTCAAAGAGACTGAAATTTTGTAACACCTATTCACCCTTCTCTAGGTGACATCCCGATCTTTCAAGTGTGGTTGAGTGGATGAGAGACCATGTGGAGGTCACCCTACCTGTGATAAGTATTTGACAATGATTTTGGTCATAGAATTGCGTCCAGACTATGTGGACCCGGTGCGACCATGTTTATCTAAATATGTAGAGAATATGCTCAGGGTGTTTGTGCGGAGTGTGTGATCAAATATCAGCCATCTATGAAGGATTCTTGGGTAGTTTCAATTTCTTACAAGATATCGGGATACACTAGGAGCTCACGGTCTATATAAGAGGGTGAAGGGTGCCTCACTCCATGCACTTGTAGTTGAGAGGGCGGATATTTGAGTGTGTTTGTGGTGCACTTGTAAGTGCTTTTCCCATATTTGTGTGACTTTATAATACCCCCAAACCAAAGCAATAGAATCCACCAAAAGTTCACGATGTTCATTCAAATCTTATCTAGTTCTTGTGTTTGATTTGTTCCTTTGGTGTTTTTGTTTAAAACTAGTTTATATGCTTCATGTTCTTTAAGTCTAATGAGCAAACCGTTTGGGCGCCATGAGATGAACACCAAGCCCCAAATTTTTTGTGCAAAGTTTCAAGCAAACCATAGTGCAAAAAATTTGATATTTGTTTTGCAAGGAGTTTTGAGTTTAAGTTTTATGGGGTGTTGCATGACTTATCCATCTCTCTTGAGAAAATGTTTCATAATTAGTGGAGTCAAATAAACGCAACAACAATTCCCTTATTAGAGGATAAATTTCTGTAAGAATCTTGTATTGCTTTTCTGAAAGTTGATTTTTCCATTTTGGCTTGATTAGCTTTTGCTAGAGATACTATAGCTTTGATTCCATCTTGTTTGAACTCTTAACAACTAGAACTCATTAGTGATTCATCGTCGAAGCTTAGTCTAGAAAGTATGAGAGATTGTGATCCACGGTGGTGAGGCTATGTGGAGCTCATTACTCTTGAAATTTGTGCTTCCTAGATGGTTTGGATGTGCGTCTGCTCGAAGAGCTTGCCAAGGCGTTTGTGGAAGCCCTCAAGAGGTGTACAAGTTTTGAAGGTCACCTTCATGACGAGGTGAAGAACTTCATCAAGTAAAGATGAGGCATTAGGTTCGAAAGCGAGCCGGTTCTTGTGAGGAGCAATAATTGCATTAATGGCGAGTAGAAAATCGGCTCCAAGCCTCAGGGAAAAAAAAATCCTTTTTTCTCATTTAAATTTTTGCACTTACTTTGCACTTGTCTTGATTTCCAACTCTAATTGATATTTTTGGCTTGCTTATGATAGGTTTGGTAGATATTCACGGGTTTTAGTTGGTTCACTTAATTTGAATATTTTTTACTTCAACAAAAAAAATTTAGAAAAGTAGTCTATTCAACCCTCTATAGACTTATTAGATCCTTTCACCCTCCTCACGATGAAATAATTGACATTTGTAAGTCTATTCAACAATCCAACAACAAATAAGCTGAGCGAAGGCCCTTCCATAATAGTCATGGATAACATATTACAAATGGTTTGCGTACTTTACTAGTATCTCACAGTTTAGGTTATGTTGTTTTTGAGCTGATCTGAACGACTAAACGACTAAAATGACTGAATTTCGAGAGTTTTTTAAGATAGTCTTGAAATTCGGATCCATTTCGTTTGACTTACTTTTCAAAGCGTTAGAACCCACCTTCGAAATAGCGAAAGAACATACTGAAAAAAACTAAATCTTATGTCTTTTCAAAAACATAAATAAGCTATTAAGCTGTTGAGCTGTAAGCTAAAAAGTACAGAGCCTTAATATTGGAATTTTTCAACTAAACATATATCTTGTCCCTAGCATAGTATCATAACTTTCCATAAAACAAAATTCTTTACAAAATAAACTCTAGTATGAAATTCAACTGTTCAAGTATGTTTAGTGATGGGGAACGGGGTCCCAATCTTCCGACAGGTAGGATAAACTCGATTGGTGGAGAACTCGACGTTGACGACCCGGCTTCGAATCAGATTAGATATAAGCCTGCAATCACTACACCACTGTCTCCGTTCGTTATCAACCATGCCAAGAAACGGTTGACCTCACCACGAAGGTTAATTCCTGCAAGCGAGTCGAGAACACGAGCAACAACACGGTAGATGCAATCTGAAATTACTGATTACCGAATAAGCACGTAAAGTTGGGGTTCAGCAAACCGATACATGGCAAAACTGCAACAACAGAATAATCTAAGCAAAACCCAAGTCTAAACGATGACGGCTACTGAATATATAGCGATGGCTAGGGTTTGGGGCGCTCAACCCTAGGGTTACATGGGCCATGGGCCCAAAGTGGAGTTGGCGCAGCACCCGGCAGATTTTGATGTCCTGTTGATTTCGCGATTCCTATTGATTATGATAGAATTTTGGCCTCAAACTGGATCCGTTGGAAAGCTCTCGTCGTGGGCTTGTCCGTGCATACTAAGAACGTCCAAAACGGTCTTCGTATGACTGAGTTATGATCATTTCAAGTTGGACTGCTCCTGGTGGCCGAACTGGGCTCTTGGACGACGAATTGGGTTTGATCTTTGGTTGGGCCTTGAGCAACATGGGTGTTTGGGCTTGAGGTTGTCGAGGAGGTGGAGAGGCGCCTTTCTTGTGTATGTCTTCATGTAGTGGAGGCGGCCAAGGTGGTGGTCGAACTGGTGGCGGCGACAGTGCAATATCAACACGACGACGTACTTGCTGCTGGCTTGCATGTCCTGGCCATGGTGCGGGTCGATGATGCCATATAGTTGATGATGACACCATAGTTGATGTAGAGGATGTAGAATATGTCGTGATGTGTTGGCAACTTTTCGTAGATGAAGAGTTCGAAGATGAATGAGTCGACCGAAGACTCGTCGACGTGCGTGCTCACGAAGTAGTTAACAGAAATCTTGATGACCACCACATTGAGGAAGTGTTGGTCTATACCTATGATGAACATGGTCACATCATCCTACCCTTCTTGATTGTGAGTCATCCTTGACTCATTCTCGTTTATCTGCAAAAGATTAGCTCCAAAGAAAGGCAAAGCAACAAGCATATCATTTGCAATCAAATTGTTAGACTCAAATCGATTAGAATCCACATCCCCATTCTTGAAATTTTCCATATAATTTTGAAACAGAGCTAGAGTCACTTGGTGTCTTCTGATTATTGATAATTTCGCTCTCCAGTTAATCAAATGGTTGTACATCATATGAAAAATTTATATTTGAGCAAATGTACACTCGATTCACCCTGTATTTTTCTTTATCATTATATTTACCCATAATATGAAAAGTGTTTCTAGATAACCACGGAAAATTAACAAGTCTCTCCTCTAAATTGTCTAGATCACATAGAATATTAAATTCAATATAACCCAGAACATTCAAAGAAGACAACAATTTCAGCTCATCATTTTCGTTAATAATGTGAACAACATGTTTATTTTGAGCACAAGTGTTTTGCTCTGAAACAAAAGTAACATGTTCATTCATTAGTTGTGGCACAGATATAAGTGAAAATTTATCGCACAACTCTTCTTTATCACAAGAAACATCGAGCATATCATCTTGTGAGAAAGGTAACTCAGCAATGGATTTCACAATTTGTTGCTCTAACATATCATGATTTGTGGAAAGTTTCGGCACATCAAAATCGTTCTTCTTTTGATTGAGTGTTGTACCTTTTTCATTACCTTTATTTTCCTCATCTGCTAATGTAGGTACATCTTTAGTTGTAGGCGTTGGAAGTAGGGGTGCAGCAACAAGCATCTCCTCACTCTCCTCTTTCTCAATCTGAATTAAATCATGCTTCTCTTTCTCTTGATTATCCACACTTTCGATTTGACCATTACTTGTTTGCAAAACGTTAGTCGTGTAAGGATGTACACCATTCTTGCAAATAGAGGTACTGACTTTTCGTACAACTTTCTTACGTTTTATTTTAATTTCAGCTGCACAAGCAAGAGCAAAGGTTTGCAACAGAGAAACATATTCTTTATCAATAACAATATTGTATATTTTCTCATTAAGTCCACGTAAGAATGTAGCCTCCTTTTCTCTATAAGTTTCCTTTAAACCATAGTGAGAAATGCATATATGTAACTCTTGATAGTACTTCTCCACAAATTTATTACCTTGTTCTAAGTTCTGCAATTTTTTTAGCATGCCATGTTTATAAGAAAGAGGAACAAATTTGTGACGCATAACTCGCTTCAACATATCCCACTTATCAGGTTCTATGCCCCCAGTGACTAAATCGTTCCACCATAAAATAGCACGATCTTTGAACTTACTAGTAGCATATCTCACCTTATGAATTTCATGAATACGATGAGAATCAATTTTTTGTTCTGCTATCATTTCCCAATCAAAGTAAATCTCACCATCATATGCGCCATAAAAAGAAGGTAAGGCTATTTTACCATTGATATTGTCACGTTCATTATCTTTTTGATCGTGATTCCATCGTTGATATTGTTGTACATTTTCCGCAATGATCCATGAACCTGCCATTGTCAGAAGAAAACACAAGATAACACAAAAGTATTATCCCTATCAACTACTAGATGGTATAAAGTGGAATCACACACTCTCAATCATCTTACCACGCTCTTACAAGTGTTCTTACCAATGTTGCAGGAGGTACAACCGGTGGCTGGTTCGTGATACCGAACGAGTGTGATCGAAGCAATTGCAAGTTCGAACCAGTACTGATAAGAAGTATGTGGAGCTTGGATAGGCAATATATAGTAGCAAAGAATATGCAATTATCGAAATCAGAATAGCAAAGTTGAATAAATATCCAAAGTACTTGTCAAAGTTGCTGGCCTAAACCCATCCTTAGACCTAGCTCAAGCAAGCAAAATGAATAACACAACACTTTGGATACAAAAGAATGCAAGCACTTCTGATTTCTTTCTTTCTTTCTTTTCCTTTCTTTTTTTCTATTTTTGTTTTTTTTCTTTATGCGGCTTCTTTTTATGCACTTGCCTTTTTCACCTTTTTTTTAAAACATCAATAGTGCCGTATATGAGAGATTATAAGATATATACACAAACACTCAATTTTCTCTTGCTAGAAAAACAGATCTACTATGCAGGAACTTTCTATGCTTAGTCTTATTCATAGGAAATTGAAAATCTTACATTGATGAAACATTCAAAAACAAATTACAGATAATTATTAAATTCATGCATAGGTACATTTAGAAGCCATTCAACAAATTTTTCTTTCTATGCCTTTGACAGAATGATTTGATCCCTTCAACACCTTCCAAGAGAGAATATGCATCAATAGCAAATGTAATGCGGACCCAGTTATCCATTCATAAAACACTCCCTATAGTTGAGCAATACAAGTAACAGTTATATAAAAAAGTAACACTAATATAGGGATATTCCATAATGTATTTCATATCATCTCTAAGCACAATCAATTAAACCTTAGAACCGTAACAATAATAATATTAAAGACAACTTTGTTTATAGCATTACTTTAAATTTGAAGCTTGGAGCCCTTGTTGCTCTTCATTTAAGAATATAAAAATATAAACATGTAAACATATAACAAACAAAACACATAGCATGCCAGTGTTCCATTAAAAACATGAACATTGCACTATTATAACAAATAGTCATACAATTAGTTATCAAGACAAAAGTTTTTAATATAAACTATAAATTTTAATATAGCTAGACAAAAAAGAATATTCCATTGATAAATTCCTACCTGGGCATAAAATCACTGATTCCTCTTTCGCAAGCTTGCAACAAAAACCAATATCATCGTGGATGCCCTCTAAAAGATATAAGTTCAATTTAACCTGTTTATTTAAATTTCAACATCAAATGATTAAAAAAATCTCTTACATAATATTAATATTTCTAATGTAACTTGATCATATATAACTATGAGCTAATCACAAATCCTTTACTATTACATAAATGGTAGTTCACTCAGCTTGCATGGTTCATATTGTATCAAGAAACAAAACTAACTAATGCACTGCTATCCCTACGTCGATTTGACCATAGTTGTCAAGCTAGGCATTGGAGCCACCTAGGTAGGTTGTAAGTGCCTCTCGGCAATCTAAGACTGTTTAGAGGGGCACAATTATAGCTGGTGATAGCATTGCCCCAGCTCCCTTATCCTTGTTTTCATCATCCTTGATCCCAACAAACCCTTGTCGCCATCTCTGGCTATGCCACATGGTCATACCTAGGTCATTGTCCTTCATGGATGTCGAACAAGAGAAGGGAGGAAGCAAGAGCTAGAGTGGTAGTGGTGATTGCTACTTGGGATAGAGGGATAAAGAGAGAGCACCACTGCAATAGAGGAGAAACCCTAATGTCCTAATGTGTAATCGTAAAACATAATGAGTCGTGCAGGTTGTTTGACAAGACTGGCTCATATGGGTAAAGAATTGTTCCCTCCCTACTCATCTTCTTTTAAGATTCACGGCTAGCTATCTCTTCCAATTAGATGTGGCCAAACGGGCCGGGCTAACGAGGCCGAACCTAGCCGGCCCGCACTGTTCACCAAACCGAACTTGGATCGAGGCCTCGGCCCATCAGGCCAGCCCGGTTTTGTTCGTATAGTGACGGGCCGGCCCGGTTTGGTTTTGGCCCGGTTTGGTTTGTCACTGTATCATATTTATTTAATTAAATATATTCATTTATATATATATTTCTAATGATATATAGTTTATTTATGCAATTTATAGTGTATATTTGTGAAATATAGTGGTTTTTTAATTTATTTATATATTTTTAATTAAAAACCAACCAATATAAAACCGGGCTGGCCCGGTTTTGTTCGGTTACTGTGCGAACTGAACCTGGGCCGAGACTCTGGCCCATTGGCTCGGTTGGCCCAGTTCGCATAGTAACCGAACCAACTAGGCCCGAACCGGGCCGACCCGTTGGCCAGGTCTACTTCCAATCATCCTCTCTTTCTTCTCCTTCATTTTCCTTTCCTTCTCCACCTTCCACTGCCTGATGCTTCTAGGCTACTGCATAGGCGGGCTAGCCGCACTAGTTGACATCCACAGTTCCACACTGCCTGATTAGCACGAAACGTCTTGTGCGTCCTTTCTAATGCATGGCGTATATCATCTTAAGCTGTTGGCACCAACCAAGAATTTCATTTGTTAGTCTGTTCGCAATCTACTAGATAGAGTTAGTTTTTTTATTTTAAAATTGAATTAGTGTTAGCTTATTTCTTACATTTGGTAAGGTCAATAAACTAATCTATTGCTTAATCCTAACGTTATCAACCTGGTTATTGGTCTAACAATATTAGGGGATGAAGCAAGTGCCAAGAGAGGTATATTAATGTTTGTTTAAAATTCCTTGAAACGGAGGAGCACTACAAGCTAGTAAAGTCACAATGTATACACAAATTGTCATCACAAATTGTAACTTATAAAACATTATTTGAAAATATTATTGTAAAATAAAATGCATTCCACTAAACTTAGTGGTTTCAATGCACAACGGTCCTAAAATCATGCTAATCAACCTTCAAGATTAACTTTGTTCAAAGAAAACTTGCCATCACAAACATAGATCCTTCTGGCCTGTGAGGACAAGTGATACATTTGATCTTCTTAATTTCTCACATCCTCACCGTAACATTTCGATTCATGAGTAATACACTGAATTAATTATATGAGTAATACACTGAATTAATTAAAGAAGGATCGAGGTGAACAGGAATCAAATTGATTTCGGCTCTTTCTACACATCGCGACTGAAATCTATGCAAACTTTGTTTGTAAAATGCTAGCAGAATTATGCTCGTTGTTTGGATGGTTCTGAATTTTTTACAGTGACTACAGAAGGGAGTTAGGGAGCCAATGCAATAAGAACCACCTCGATTGGGCACCCGAGCAAAAAAAAATCATACAAATTTTGCTGCACGGAAGATGAACAATGATTTCAGTACAAATTCAAACTTTAAGTCAATACAACTCTTGATCCCCTAAATAAATCTACCTCAAATTTGAAACACGGCTACCTACAGTGTCTAGGTTCTTTTCCAACTAATAATTGGGACTATTGGTGCTAGACACGGCTACCATTATGTGATCAATTCACACACCATATCATGAAAGCAAGCAAGTGCCTAAACTTTCAATAAATTGATAAAATTCGTCAGGAATGTGAGATGGCTCAAGGTGTATTCCCGCACAATATGTGATTCTATCCAAGGTAGAAACTCAGCCAAAACAAAAGGAACAAGTTTTCCAAAGAATCAACTCAAGAGTATGCAAGAACAAGGTGAAAATAGACTAGAGACAAATACCATGAATTTCGAACAAGCTTTCTGAGCCGAGCGTAGTTCTAAATTATGAGACCAGAGAGCTCCCTCTTTATCGCAACCCCGACTTTGAAAATGTCGAATAGATCTTGTTGTAGGAGACACCAAAGAGAGACACTAGAGAAATTTTTATCATGGTTTAGACGTCCCAGACAAGGGACAATAGCCCTATGTCTAGTTCTTTACTATAATCAAGAGATCACAGTACTATCGACTTGGTCGTAGTAATGGCAGTGCTAGGAGGGGTCCTTCTCTAGAAGAGGACAGTGCTATCGACGTGGTCGTCGTCGTGATCATGATGCTAATGCCGATGATCATTGCCCTATCCTTGAGCAAGAGGAGGCTATTTATGCTAACCATTGGGGTACAAATCCGGAAAGGTAAACATATATACATAGTCGGGGCAGATCCTCCACCTAGACTGCCAAGGCGGTGGCCTCGGCTTGGATTTGAACACCCACTTATTCTCTCTTGTGGTATAGAACCCAAACCCACTCAGCTAGCCTCGTACACTGCTATCATAGTGGTATGTTTAATGGACTAGACATATTTCAACATCCAAGTACTATACCTTTACTTTTTTTTCGCTTTGCTCACTCTCTTGTTCTCCCCTTTGCTTTTGCAAATTGCATTTTTAATGATTTAATTGGTATGGCTATGCATATCAACAATTTAAATTCTCTCATAAATATATTTTTCTACTTTTGTCATGAAATATTTTGATAGTTTTAACTTTCAATTTGCTGTAATGCTAGTAACAAGTAAAATCAGTGAATTGTTAAGTTGGAGTTAACATGTTTTATCTTAATTATGATATTATTATTCAATAGAAAATGAAAGACAATTTTAGCATTGGCTAGGCATGTTTTTTTAGCACCTGCCGCCTTACCGGGAAGAGAAATGCTCATGAACAGGAAGAAAATAATTCATTATGGCAAGAAACACTTTGATCAGGGCCTAGCCTTGGGGGGGGGGGGGGGGGGGGGGGCGAGCGGGGCTACCGCCTTGGGCCCCCCATGGACAGGGGCCCCATCCGGCTCAGTTGCGCTCAGTAGGTAGTAGGTCAGTTGCGCTCCCTCCCGGCTCCTGCTGCGGCCTACATCGATCGGTGATCAATTCTAGTGAGACAGCCAGCAACTACCGATTGAAAGGCCCAATTGGGGCAATGGGCCAACTGGCCAAGGGCCCATATGGTCACCGTGGCAGTCCAGACCAAATCAATCCAAGCCCTTGGATCATCTGATGGCCAGCCGATGCCTGATGCCGCGTTACATCCTTCTGTAGGTTTGAGGGCTTCGGCGGTTCGGCCTTCAGGCTTTAGGGAAGTTGACTGTTATCCAAATATTTCTGTTGCTTATCGGATCTTATTTACTGTGCCAGTAACTGTGGCATCAGCTGAAAGAAGCTTTTCAAAGTTGAAATTATTGAAAAACTATTTGAGGTCTACAATGTTTCAAGAAAGGTTGAACGGTGTAGCAACTTTATGTATTGAGAAGAAATTATTGGATGATATCAATATAGAGGCCATAATTGATGATTTTGCATCTAGAAATGTTAGAAGACATTTCTAAGATGTCCTCCACAATTATTTGAGGTAAAAAATCTTACTTGTACTTTTACTTATCGGTATAATTTGTACAATACATTGAATGTTGTTTTTTAGTTGATATATGGTATTATAAAAAAAATTTAATATTTATGTTAGGGGCCTCCATCTATGATTTCGCCCCGGGCCCTGGAAAACACAGGAACGGCCCTGACTTTGATCGGGCAATCAGCTCCATACTTGGCCCGAATTGCATGAAATGAGGTCTTTTGATCTTAAACAGGCAACAAAATCGCTTGGCACATCCCGGACAGTCCCTTAAGGATTTTACCATTGATAGAAAGCTGCAACGGTCATATTTTTGCTGATCATTGGAACAGTGCGTGGACGTGACAGACTCGCGCCAGTTACAACAAAATGTGCTCCTAGTCATTTCTTCCCAAGCCATGAAAGAAAAATTCCTCTCATGGCAGCTCCACAACCAATGAATCAGATAGACCTCATAGGTAAAACTTGAATCTGCCATGGAAAATTCAAAGGATTCTTCGTAGATCATCCTAATATCGACGTTTTGTCTACGTTGCAACCCATCGAGCAGGCTTGAAGGCCACGTTTGCAGTGACATGATGTGCTCATCGTTACAATTTCCAAAGCTCATTTTCATGCAATAACGCAAGCAGCTCACGCATGTTCTTGTGGGTTTTAATCCACGATGCACGTACACGTCCGAATTCTTTTGTAAGCACTTAATCATACAGCAGACAGATTTATTACTGGCAAAACTATGTTTTCATGGCACGACTTGTCAAGGATCGATAGTAACTTGCACTGCTACTGCCTCCAAAAAAAAGTCGTCAGTTACCACAAAACCAAAGCTCTGGTATCTCACTGCCGTAACATGGTGGTAACTGGTCTGCCGTCACCAATTTTTTTTAATCGTACTGAAGACGAACAAACTTGTTAAGTCGCATTAAGCATTGTAAAAACGACAGGCATAATTAGCACGGCAATCATGACTGCTATACATTAACACATGCATTGCGATGGCTGCGTGGAAACAGTAAAGCAAATCAGATCAGTAATCCCACATCATATTCTTGCCAACTTAAAAGACCACATATATATAAATATACAATCCGAAAAGTACATAACGCACTGTAAGCGGCAAAGCAAGCTGCGTTACAATACCCAAGGTGTGCTATAAGGTTCGCTTAAACATTGGACGACCTTATGAGTTACTCTATGCCCGTCAGTGTACTTCATCGAGTCAGCATCACCGATTCATCCAGGATGGAACTTTTATTCCCTTCATCTTGAAGCCCTGTACAGCTGGTGTTAGTGCAATGGAGATGAAACAGAGTATGTTTGGAATTTATTTTATATTTGCGGGTTTGTATTGGAGATCATCACTAGTCCTACTGAGCCCAAAAGGAATGTATTTCAAGCCTTCAGAGGGCATACTTTTGAAAGCATAGCAACATTCCAGCATGTTTATTTGACATGTTTCCTTCTAAAAAAAAGAGTTCCCTTTGTGGTGCATCCATTCTTATAGTTGTTGTATCCAACAATTCACCGCCATTTTGGAACATTCCAGAACAAACAAGGGGGATATCGAACTGGTAAAACCTCCCTGGGAAGCACATATAATATGCTGTGATTTCACAAATGGGATATCTACCTGGCATAACCTACTTGAAGCACATTTAGCAGTGAGTTTATTTATTTTTTAATAACCATAGATTCCTTTAAAAATGCATAGTAATTTAGAAATCTGCAAGTGCAGCACACTCTAGTACGGCACTGGAATCTGAAAAGTATTAGTTACAACCATACATTTGTGCTAACTTTCACGCCTATAATGCAACAAACAACAGGGACACATTGGCCAATTCAAACAGAAAAATATAACACTACGTTTGGCTCCAAGGTACTGAAGCAAAAATCATGGACTTGTATTCCAGGGCTGAGGCTGTTGGCATACCACTAGAATTGTAATTGCTTATTCAGCACCAATTCCATTACTCGAGCAACTAATAACGCCATTTGGCCTGTCCCACTCGTCAATAATCCATTTGTAAGATTTGGTTCCTAGGCAGGGTTTTGTCATCATTGATCATTGGAGTGAAGGCAGGTTCGACAGTGGAGGTGGCAGGGAAGGGAGTCAAGGCATAACAGCGGAGAACAAGGGAAGAAGGCCCGTTGATGCAGGCAGTCAGGCACATTGACACCTACACATGCAATTGCACTTTATTCCACTTCCAGCTCTCAAATGCGTGATGGATGGAGAATTCATGTTTCAAAGGGGTATGATGGAAGTTGAGCAAGAACGAGCACCAAAAGGCAAACAAAAGACATACATCACTTGGAGGTGCATGTGTGGTTGCACGAGCTACAGTATCCTTCTACAGTAGTGTGGCACAAGAAAAAGAGGAAAGGAAAGCTACAAGGAAAAAAGAATCTCCATCATTGGAAGTAAGTGATTTATTTGGTGTGGAAAATATCATTTTTAATCTGTTTTCCTTCTTTGCAAAGACAAATTATCATGTATGGAATGTGTGCAGCATGGAGGTCTGAGTATTATTCATTCACTCCAGTGTCGGAAACCCTCCACTCCAGCGTCGGCGACGGCGATGGAAGCAGGGCACTCCCTCGCGTGGCCGCCGTGGTCGCGGGGGAGAGCGAAAGATAGCGGCGAGGAGCGTGGCCGCGATGGCGAAGGCGGTGCAGGACCGGCGGAGGTCGCCGGCGCTTCCGGTGGAGTTCACGTGGACGACGAGGGAGAGCAGGCGGAGAGGGAGGAGGAAGGCGACGACGAAGGCGAGGATCGCCGCGTCCACCCGCATGGCCGTGGACGGGAAGGATCGCTTCGACTGCAGTCTGCAGATGGGTTCTGCACACTAGCGGCCGGCCAACGCGCACCGCTGTCAGCTCTCCCGTGGAGAGAGGCATGCTTCGTGCCTTCCTCCTCCCGTGGAGAGAGGCATGCCTCGTGCCTTCCTCCGGGAAGTAAGTTCGCTTCGGGTTTTTTTCCCATCCATCACGGTCAAAGAAACTTCTATATAAGGCACCGGCTAGGAGACCAGCTGAACTCATCGAGTCAAGCACCAGAAACGGAGTGGCAAATCCAAATAAGACATTGCTACTAAGCTTACTAGTAGTACTAACCAAGCCAGTTCAGTTCAGTAGCTCACCCATCACCCATGGCGAGCAACAGCCACAGCAACGGGCACGGTGGCGCCGGCGACAAGGGGGACGGTGGCCGTGCGGTGGGTTGGAGGTTCGCGCGAACGAGGGAGGGCGCGCCGGCGCCGGCGGCGGGGGAGAAGATGAGCATCCGGGCGGCGCGGTACATGATCAGCGCGAGCGTGGACGAGTGCGGGCCACGGCCCGTGTTGCCGCTGGCGCACGGCGACCTGTCCGTCTTCCCGGCGTTCCGCACCGCCGCCGAGGTCGAGGACGCCGTCGCCGCCGCGCTGCGTTCCGGCGAGTTCAACTGCTACCCCGCCGGCGTCGGCCTCCTCGCCGCGCGACGGTACGTACGCATAACGCATCTATTATTATTGCCCGCGCGCGCTTGGTGCACTCTCAATTCGCTCTCAATTCACCCCACCGGTACGTTTAATTAGTACCGTATATCGATCTTGTCTATGTGCCACCAGCGCAGCACGTACCTAGCTAAATGTTTGGTAATTTCTACGCTACCGTTTCATGCTTTCCTTTTCGATGCTTGTCGAGGTATGTACTTGCTTGGGCCCATCAAAGTTATAATTTAGATCTATTCATCCACTCTAATAAGTATATACTTTAGTAGTAAATTAGTACAAAAAATCAATTTAAATTATTAGGATATATAGCTGTGGTTAAACATTCAAATTATAGATACGCCTATACTGCGGACTGTATATATACATAAATCGCATATGCGTACGTAAATTATCGATTCTTTCTGAAAATTATTTCGTGAAATTATATTGTTGTTCACGTGCACGAGGGCTCATCCACCGCACCATTTCACAAGCGAAAATAAAATGTAAAGCATAAATGATATAGTGATCAGTAATGGCGCACAAGTTAGTACACTTAAAGCTATAATTTAGAAGCATATAATGTATAATATAGTAAATTAGTATAAAATAAAATCAATCTTAAATTTTAGGATATATAGGTGTGCTTAAACTTTCAATTTGTAGATATGCCTATACTACGGATTGTATATACATACATAATCGCATATGCGTAAATCACATGAATCGATCTTTTCGAAAAATATTTGGTTGCCTCGGCTGGGCGGCTGGGCGCCCGGGCGCGAGGTCTCCCCCCGTATACCGCGTGAATGCCATTGCGTTGGCCGTCCACCAGCCATGAGGGATGCGCTTTGCATCTGACGTGGCATGCCACGTGCTCACCTGGAATATACATATGCTTCCTACTTCCAGGCACATATATTTGCGGCAAAGAGGGTTGTCCATCTATATGCATGCTAGCAGACGACAGAAGTGCATGCCTCTCATGCATGTTCCCTTTTTTTTATTTGACAATGGATATGTAGCTGGATTGCTATATTATACAAATTTAAATCTACCAGTTTAAATTAATTTACCGATTGTGCGTGGTTTTTCTCACGGTTGCATGAAACCTACGGTCCGGGTGAAGATGCTCTAGTTTGCTTTGTACAGCTAAACGAGCATCTGCTAGAACTAGCTACACGGTTTACACCAAGTACATTCCTCAAGAGGGGCATCTTTATTCATCTATCATATATAATTCATAGTTGTTCATAACTATATGTACATGATAATCTGCCTTTGAAATAACTACTATTATTCAGATAGCTAGCACATTCATGTTAACCATACAGGTATGCTAATTAACCTTGTGCCATTCTTCCTGCAAAAAAATAGTGCCGTGGCGAAGCACCTGTCCCGTGATCTCCCCTACACGCTGTCAACCGATGATATCTTCCTCACCGCGGGGGGCACTCAGGCCATTGAGGTCGTCATCTCCGTCTTGGCGCAACCAGGCACAAACATACTGCTTCCTAGACCGGGTTACCCCAATTATGAGGCGCGCGCCGCGTACAACGGCTTAGAAGTTCGCCATTTTGATCTCATTCCTAAGAGGGGTTGGGAGATTGATCTCGACTCTATGGAATATATCGCTGACAATAACACCACGGCTATTGTCATCATCAATCCCAATAATCCATGCGGGAACGTGTACACGTACCAGCATTTAGCCAAGGTCTGGCTCTTTTACTTATTAATTAGGTGATGGAATTGTTAAATGGTGTGATATTTAAACAATTTTTTGCCAAGAGAAACGTTTGCTGAGGATCTGTCTGTCAATGTTATCCAGGTCGCTGAGGTGGCAAGGAAGCTTGGAATATTAGTCATTGCTGATGAAGTGTATGGCAATTTGGTTTTTGGGAGCTCTCCATTCATCCCAATGGGAACCTTTGGGCACATTGCTCCTGTGTTGACCCTGGGATCTCTATCGAAGAGATGGATAGTGCCTGGGTGGCGACTTGGCTGGGTAGCATTATGCGACCCCAAGAAGATTTTACAAGAAACCAAGGTAAATTAATCTTCGGCACTTCTTTACATATGTTTTTGTTACAAATAATGCTTTGCTAAATATATAAATAAATATTTTAGATCGCTACCTCAATTACAAACTTCCTTAATGTCTCGACGGATCCTGCAACTTTCATTCAGGTTAGTGTTTATCATTTTGGCTATTATTATCTTTCATTTGGAAATTGGTACCTCGTTTTTATACTTTGCAATTAAACAATACGATTTAAAATTGATGGATATAAAATGTGAAAAAAGATTGATGATATAAGATGATTAAACTTGGATAATTAAATGGTATTTTAGTTTCAAATATTTTCCTTTGTTTCTTTTAATTTCAATAAAATAGATGCACGTTAAAAAATAATATTTTGAGCAAAGTTTGGCATGCAACCAAAATCACCATGACATCTTGTACTTAAGTTCACTTTGCGGTATGTTGGAAGTGTCATCAAAAGTATGTCATATTTTCTTGAATAAAAATAGTATGTCATGTTCTTTGAGAGCAACCATACTACCATTCTTTCGACACACTGTTATCTCTGTTAGCTTATTCGATTTCAAGATTTCTTTGGATTATATAACCTCATGGATTTTGTCTCAAACAACTAATTGTGGATGTTTTTTTTGTTGAATTGATTAGGCGGCTCTTCCACAAATTCTTGAGAACACAAATGAAGAATTTTTCAAGAGGATAATTGATTTGCTAATGGAAACATCAGAGATATGTTACAGAGAAATTAAGAAGATCAAATGTATCACTTGTCCTCACAAGCCAGAAGGATCTATGTTTGTGATGGTAAGTTTTCTTTGAACAAAGTTAATCTTGAAGGTTGATTACATGATTTTAGGACCATTGTGCATTGAAACCACTAAGTTTAGTGGAATGCATTTTATTTTACAATAATATTTTCAAATAATGTTTTATAAGTTACAATTTGGGATGACAATTTGTGTATACATTGTGACTTTACTAGCTTGTAGTGCTCCTCCGATTCAAGGAATTTTAAACAAACATTAATATACCTCTCTTGGCACTTGCTTCATCCCCTAATACTGTTAGACCAACAACCAGGTTGACAACGTTAGGATTAAGCAATAGATTAGTTTGTTGACCTTACCAAATGTAAGAAATAAGCTAACACTAATTCAATTTTAAAATTAAAAAACTAAATCTATCGCGTAGATTGCGAACAGACTAACAAATTAAATTCTTGGTTGGTGCCAATGGCTTAAGATGATATACGTGACGCATTAGAAAGGATGCACAAGACGTTTGGTGCTAGTCAGGCAGTGTGGATGTCAACTAGTGCGGCGTGCCCGCATATGCAGTAGCCTAGAAGCATCAGGCAGTGGAAGGTGGAGAAGGAAAGCAAAATGAAGGAGATGAAAGAGAGGATGATTGGAAGTAGACCTGGCCAACGGGTCGGCCTGGTTCGGGCCCAGTTGGTTCGATTACTATGCGAACTGGCCAATCGGGCCAATGGGCCTGAGTCTCGGCCCAGGTTCGGTTCGCACAGTAACCGAACAAAACCGGGCCAGCCTGGTTTTATATTGGCTGGTATATTTTAATTAAAAATATCTAAATAAATTAATAAAAAACCACTATATTTCACAAATATACACTATAAATTGCGTAAATACACTATATATCATTAGAAATATATATATAAATGAATATATTTAATTAAATAAATATGATACAGTGACGAAACAAATCGGGCCAAAACCGAACCGGGCCGGCCTGTCATTATGTTTTACGATTACACATATGAGCCATGCTTGTCCAACAACATGCACGACTCATTATGTTTTACGATTACACATTAGGACATTAGGGTTTCTCCTCTACTGCAGTGGTGCTCTCTCTTTATCCCTCTATCCCAAGTAGCAATCACCACTACCACTCTAGCTCTTGCTTCCTCCCTTCTCTTGGTTGACATCCATGAAGGACAATGACCTTGGGATGACCATGTGGCGTAGCTAGAGATGGCGACAAGGGTTTGTTGGGATCAAGGATGATGAAAACAAGGATATGCGAGCTGGGGCAATGCTATCACCACCTATAATTGTGCCCCTCTAAACGGTCTTAGATTGCCGAGAGGCACATACAACCTACCTAGGTGGCTCCAATGCCTAGCTTGACAACTATGGTCAAATCGAGGTAGGGATAGCAGTGCATTAGTTAGTTTTATTTCTTGATACAATATGAACGATGCAAGCTGAGTGAACTACCATTTATGTAATAGTAAAGGATTTGTTATTAGCTTATAGTTATGCACAAGTTACATTAGAAATATTAATATTATTAAGAGCTTTTTTTTAATCATTTGATGTTGAAATTTATATAAACAGGTGAAACTGAACTTATATCTTTTGGAGGCCATCCATGATGATATTGATTTTTGTTGCAAGCTTGCGAAAGAGGAATCAGTGATTTTATGCCCAGGTAGGAATTTATCAATGGAATATTCTTTTTTGTCTAGCTATGTTAAAATTTATAGTTTATATTAAATTTTTTTTGTCTTGATAACCAATTGTATGACTGTTTGTTATAATAGTGCAATATTCATGTTTTTAATGGAACACTGGCATGCTATGTGTTTTGTTTGTTATATGTTTACATGTTTATATTTTTATGTTCTTAAATGAAGAGCAACAGGGGCTCCAAGCTTCAAATTTAAAGTAATGCTATAAACAAAGTTGTCTTTAATATTATTATTGTTACGATTCTAAGGTTTAATTGATTGCGCTTAGAGATGATATGAAATACATTATGGAATATCCCTATATTAGTGTAACTTTTTTATATAACTGTTACTTGTATTGCTCAACTGTAGGGAGTGTTCTAGGAATGGATAACTGGGTCCGCATTACATTTGCTATTGATGCATATTCTCTCTTGGAGGGTGTTGAAAGGATCAAATCATTCTGTCAAAGGCATAGAAAGAAAAATTTGTTGAATGGCTTCTAAATGTACCTATGCATGAATTTAATAATTATCTGTAATTTGTTTTTGAATGTTTCATCAATGTAATATTTTCAATTTCCTATGAATAAGACTAAGCATTACGTACATACAAATATCACCCCGTTGAATATTTGCCAAATTTCTTGGTTTCTCACTAAATATACTTGTACAGTTGAATTTCATACTAGAGTTTATTTTGTAAAGAATTTTGTTTTATGGAAAGTTATGATACTATACTAGGGACAAGATATATATATTTAGTTGAAAATTCCAATATTAAGGCTATGTTCTTTTTAGCTTACAGCTCAACAGCTTAATGGCTTATTTACGTTTTTGAAAAGACATAAGATTTAGTTTTTTGAGTATGTTCTTTCGCTATTTCGAAAGTGGGTCCTAACGATTTAAAAAGTAAGTCAAACGAAATGGATCCGAATTTCAAGACTATATTCAGAAACTCTTGAAATTCAGTCATTTTAGTAGTTCAGCCGTTCAGATCAGCTCAAAAACAACAGAACCTAAACTGTGAGATACTAGTAAAGTATGCAAACCATTTGTAATATGGCATCCATGACTATTAAGGAAAGGGCCTCCGCTCAGCTTATTTGTTGTTGGATTGTGGAATAGACTTACAAATGTCTATTATTTCATCGTGAGGAGGGTGAAAGGATCTAATAAGTCTATAGAGGGTTGAATAGACTACTTTTCTAATTTTTTTTGTTGAAGTAGAAATTATTCAAATTAAGTGAACCAACTAAAACCCGTGAATATCTACCAAACCTATCATAAGCAAGCCAAAAATATCAATTAGAGCTGGAAATCAAGGCAAGTGGAAAGTAAGTGCAAAAATATAAATGAAACAAAAGGATTTTTTTTCCCCGAGGCTTGGAGCCGATTTTCTACTTGCCATTAATGCAATTCTTGCTCTTCACAAGAACCGGTTCGCTTTCGAACCTAATGCCTCATTCTTACTTGATGAAGTTCTTCACCACGTCATGAAGGTGACCTTCAAAACTTGTACACCTCTTGAGGGCTTCACAAACGCCTTGGCAAGCTCCACGAGCAGACGCACATCCAAACCATCTAGGAAGCACAAATTTCAAGAGTAATGAGCTCCACATAGCCTCACCACCGTGGATCACAATCTCTCATACTTTCTAGACTAAGCTTCGAGGATGAATCACTAATGAGTTCTAGTTGTTAAGAGTTCAAACAAGATGGAATCGAAGCTATAGTATCTCTAGCAAAAGCTAATCAAGTCAAAATGGCAAAATCAACTTTCATAAAAGCAATACAAGATTCTTATATAAATTTATCCTATAATAAGGGAATTGTTGTTGCGTTTATTTGACTCCACTAATTATGAAACCTTTTCTCAAGAGAGATGGATAAGTCATGCAAGACCCCACAAAACTTAAACTCATAACTCCTTGCAAAACAAATATGAATTTTTTTGCACTATGGTTTGCCCGAAACATTGCACAAAAAATTTAGGGCTTGGTGTTCATCTCATGGCGCCCAAACGGTTTGCTCAGTAGACTTAAAAATTTTTACATAGATGAATATGGAAATCAATAAAATTTTGACTTTAAAATAATTGGAATAGTATATTTCTACATTTTTCTAAAATTACGTTACTACAAGATGCGCAGAGGTAAATTTCTAGATAGCAATGCAACTAGTTCAAAACTTGGTCTCTAGGCTCTCCTAGGTTGCAAACTGGTCACAAATCATATGTGTAACGTTAAAGAATCGTGAATCTGCAGCAAGAACAAGAAGGTGAAGCATATAAACTAGTTTTAAACACAAACACCAAAGGAACAAACCAAACATAAAAACTAGTCAAGATTTGAATGAACATGTGAACTTTTGGTGGATTCTATTGCTTTGGTTTGGGGGTATAATAAAGTCACACAAAGATGGGAAAAGCACTTACAAGTGCACCACAAACACACTCAAATATCTGCCCTCTCAACTACAAGTGCATGGAGTGAGGCACCCTTCACCCTCTTATATAGACCATGAGCTCCTAGTGTATCCCAATATCTTGTAAGAAATTGAAACTACCCTAGAATCCTTCATAGATGGCTGATATTTGATCACACACTCCGCACAAACACCCTGAGCATATTCTCTACATATTTAGATAAACATGGCCGCACCGGGTCCACATAGTCTGGACGCAATTCTATGACCAAAACCATTGTCAAATACTTATCACTGGTACGGTGACCTCCACATGGTCTCTCATCCACTAAACCACACTTGAAAGATCGGGATGTCACCTAGAGAAGGGTGAATAGGTGTTACAAAATTTTAGTCTCTTTGAAATGTGGAAGTTGTTGACTACGGACAGTCCGATCCTGAACCCCGGACAGTCCAAAGTACCAGAGTCTTTGGTTTGGAACATCGTATCCACCGACCTGTGTATAGAGTTGGAACTGGATCTTGAGCTCAATCTGCAAATCCACGCTGCCACCTGCACCAAACTGACTTCGCATCACAAGCAAAAGTAATAGCACATGAGGGTGCTAGCCAACAACAAGTTTGAGCACAAATCAAAGTCGATCGATCTACAGAGCAAAATGAATCCAAGAGCGAAATGGAGACTAGAAGATTTGTTCCTAAAGTTTGGATCCTTGAGGGGATCCTACGTCTCTGTTGAGGTAGGGTCGGTCACACTTGAGCCCGGATCTTTTTCAACCTTTTCCCTCGCCATGGTCGCACCAAGACCTCTTGGCTTGATTCGCTAATTCCTTCCTTTGCGGAGGCGAAATCAAACCTTTGGTGTCTCGAGGCGACACGTGGCCGTCTAGGAGTCCTCAACCTCCAAGAGTAATGAAATCGGTGAAGAACGAACTTGAGGACGAATCAAGTGCTCAACGGATGAAACAAAGCTCACTAGGACACTCGATCTCTCTTCTCAAGCCCTACCCAACACTTGGATCAAGGGGATTTGGGGTTGGGAGAAGATTTAATGCTCAAATGGCTTGCTAGGGTTTAGTATCGATGAGAGAATGAAGAGCTACCCAGCTAGTAGGTGTGAGAGGTAATAAATAGGTGAGGGTTGAGCTAGCCATTGGACTGACTTTCTGCACACTCCAGATACTCCGGTTCAAAGTCCGGACATTCCAGTATTAATAGATTCAAACAAACAGAGACCCGAAAAACCTAAATTTTTGGACACTTCGGATTTCCACATACTGGATACTTTGATCCAAACTCCGAATATTCTGGTACAAATCTAATGAAATCAAGGGAACAAATAGAGAATGTCAAATTTGTGATTTTCGGACACTTCGGTTTGCCCGACACCTGATACTTCGAACTCCGGACACTCCGGTGAAAATTGGAATATTAAAACAAAGAGGCCCAAAAGATGAATTTTCGGACACTCCAGACTATCTAGTTCCGGATACTCTGGTCCAGAACACCGGATAGTCAGACCCTTGAAACAATGAAGAACCTATGAATTTAGGAATTTGGATGGGATTAGAGTCTCTCTCCTAGTCTATACTTCATCCAATTAGCACTTGAAGCGTCTAAAAGCTGTTTTTCATTGCATCTCTCTTAACAGTATGATTGTACTTACGACTCAAATTAAAACCTATAAAATACATATCTAATGTAGCCGATATTTTCTTTCTTTTCTTCTTTTGACGGAATCATGAAGTTATCTCATCCACTTTTCTTTAAGAATTAAATCCGTTCATTACTCATGAGTCCAAATACCATAATGTCATTAATCACCAAAATCAATTAGGGCCTAGGTGCACTTTCAACACTCCATAGTTGCAACAGGAAGGACTCAAGTGCATGGACTTTAGGACGTTGTGGGCAAGGACGCCGACTCAATAGGCTCGTGGACGTGACATAGGAGGACTCAAACATAGCGGCCTTAGAGACACCGCGGGGATTCCGTGCTCAAGGATGAAGAAAGGAGGCTAAGGCGTGTTGAACTCCATGGTATCATAGGACAAGACAATGACACCAAGTGCATGGGATTAAGGACATGGTGGTGGAGGATTCAAGCACAATGAGCTCCAAGATGTCGCAGTAGAACACACTGGCACGCATCATTCACTCGTAGATGTGGTGGTCGATGATTTAGGCACATCATGCTCAATTACATCATATGGAAGGGCATGGGTCATATGAGGGAGAATGTTAGCCCGGTGAACTCCAAGACACGAGTACACAGCTTGGAAGAAAGCCGGTAAGCTCCCCATAGCGGTGGCGGTGATCCCTTGTATGACTCCTCCCTTTCTGGGCGGCGGCAGCGTCTACCCCCTTTGGCAAGAAGGATAAAAAGAAGTAAGTATTTCAGGATTTTTTTGTAAATAGGAGAGAGATACAAATTATCTAGAGCATAGCTTTCACAGGATTTCCTCTCCCTTTCACCCAAACTAGCCTTTAGGATGGATATAGTATTTTTTTTAGTAATCCTTGTCTTTTAAAAGGACGTACTTATACTTCAAAGTCTTGGTTGCTAACAGTCTCCACATTATTTCATTGACAAGATACCTTATTCGACTGACAACCTGCTTGTATCACATCAAAGAAGTGAATTATAGTGACAAATTTTTATCCCACTACTCAATTCCCTCCTAATAATGATATCTTACAATTCCCTATCTCTCAACTTCCATTTTCTTCTACAAATTATCAACCAATCACGTTGTGAAAATAATTAGGATTAGGCCTATAAAGCACTTTGTTTTAGGCAGTGATATGAGAAAAGCTTCGATCCATATATGACAACACAAGTATGACGTGGAGGCGAGTTTATTTACCGATCAAGAGATAGGATGCGCTGTTTACAAAACAGATGGTTAACCGCGGTTAATCGGGTTTACGGCAAAATGAGGCAGACCAGCTTAAAAAAACATGGTTTAAACCGACTGAAATATACAAAATATTCATTCAAATTCAATTTAGTAAAAAATTAAATAAAATCCTGAAAATAGTATTAACATTACTGGAACGAATATGGCAGTAATTAAAACAAAGAACAAAAATTCAAGTAATTTTTTGACCAAAACTTTTTGGCTGCCACACGGGTGTTCCGTCAAACACCTGGAGTGCACCCTAGAGATGCATTTCCCGTGCAACCATCCACACTGCCACTGTTGTCTTCCGCGGCGCCGTGCCACGCGCCCACGCCCCACGCTGTTTCCTACTCCCAACGTCCCACCGCTGTCGCGCCGCTGCCGTGCGCTCGTGTTCATGCCGCGCGCAGCCGCGTCGTCGCACCGCCTATGCGCACGATCGAGCCTGTGTTGGAGCCTGCGAGCTCATGCTACAGCTGCATGCTTGCACCGCACCGCTTCCATCCCCATACATGTTGTGCCCGCCGTGCCGCGCCTTGCTGCCCTCTCACTAGACGCTAAGCCTGGTGTAAGTGTTGTGCCCGCCGTGTCGCACCAACCCGCACCATTTGTTCACATCGATAGATAAGGCGTCCCGCGTGTTGGGTTGCCTGCACGAGCGTAGCCTGGTTCGCACGAGCACGCTGTTTGGTTGTCTGCTCGTGCGATACTGGACTGGCCCACGCGATACAACCACAAGTAAAATAGCTTCTGTGCATCTGCACATGCGCAAGGTTTCCCACGGGCATGGCCCAGTCAAGTCAGGCTGCGCTGGCGCGGGCAACCAAACACGCCCTATTTTTTCTTTTACGGTGTATTTTGGATCTCACTGATGTCCAATTACAAATATATTTTATTCTTTTGTTCAAATTATGGTTCTAGTCTTTCACTATTTTATAAGATCCTATCGTTTCTAAGCATGAGGGGTTCTACCTACATCACGATTCATGGGCATGCACCCCAAGCCCCCATTCGTCCGCCCCGTACTCACTCAACTTTGCATGCCTTGAATGAGGTAGGGATTACGAGAGTCGACGATTGTCACTAGGACAAATCAACGGGTCCTAGACCAGCCGATGTGATGATAGTTTGATGCAGAAAATCACCGGTATAGACGTACAACTTGCTATAGATGTACGTCGTCCTTCATGCTTGCAGTTTCTCCGTCGAACTCCTCATGCTGATAACATGTTAGACAACCATGATACGAGGTGTAGTCCAAGGTTGTTCGTTTCTGAACAAGCTTATATGGAAGACAAGAACAATGTACAAAGTACAAAAAACATAGATAATAGAGACATACAATTGCTTTATAATTCATTGATTAGATTACATACAATGGGGCATCTCTCTTCTTTACATAGTGCAAATACTTCAGAGTTTGGTAGGTCCACAAGGGGGTCCATCCCTAATCGAGTCTAACACAAGGCCAAACTGACATAGGAAGGGCAGTTTCCTAATGCTTTTAAGAATATTAGAGTCAATTTATATTGCGTCTATGCATTGCACAAACTATGGTCTAAGTCTGTCGAGTTAGATTCTATATCCTATACAAACTTGTGGTCAGGTCAGTCGAATAAGCCTCTATTATAAACATGTAGCCCCTAGAGGCATGTAAGGTATCCAATATCAATCAAATCGAATATACTCCCTGTCTTTTTTGTCGCATTTAATCCAATTTCATCTTTTTTTTACATGATCAATATGTTATGTATCACTTTGTTGATTGACTATACAATACAACTAGCTAAAAATCGAAGAAAAAAGTACTACCATGATTTAAGCGTCGGGCAAGAAAGTCATGGGGTAGCTCGATGCGATGATATTTTGCATAATCAATTTTTTTATTATTTTGGAGCCCCGTTTATAAAATCATGAATCTTTCATGATGCAGCAGACATAGTCAATATTAGCTTTGCCTAGGCTTAATTTAAATCTTGCTTTAAGTTTTTTATATTAGGACTCACTATTTATGTTACGAATTGAGAGCCCAATTGTTTGGCTTCCATTGACCTTTGTTTCCTAGAATGGAAAAATGGAAAAACAATGATTTGGTTCTTAAACAATCATTTCTTAGTCAAGTTGGTCCCTATCTCTATTATTATAAAATACCTTGCGGTAGTGGAGACCCTGGTGGTGTTTTCACCAACTATTGATATCCACCCTTCATCTCAAAGCACCTTATGGTGGTGATCCGTCGTTTTCAAAACAATTGGAATATAAATGTGAAGGCTTTCTTTCCTTTAATCCCTCGAGTTCTCCATTTCATTTTAATTACAATCTGAATTTGAATATAGATTTAAAGGCTTCCTTTCCTTTATTCTTGCGATCCGGTTCTTCATTTATTTTCTGAAACGATTTGAATCAAGATCTGGAGTTTCCCTTTCCTTTAATTCTGTGATCCAGCTCTCCGTTCGCTTTGTAAACAATTCAAATTTAGATCTATGGTTTCCAATTGGACCTCTGTTTCCTAGAATGAAAAAGGGAAAAATATTGATTTGGTTCTGAAACAATCGTTTCTTAGTCAAGTTGGTCCCTATCTCTACTATTATAAAACACCTTGCAGTGGTGGTGACGGTGGTGGTGGTTTCACCAACTAGTGATCTCCACCCTTCATCTCAAAGCATCTTATGGTGGTGATCTGTCGTTTTCAAAACAATTTGCATATATATGTGATGTCTTTCTTTCCTTTAATCCCTCCAGCTCTCCATTAGTTTCAAAAAGAGTCTGAATTTGAATATAGATTTAAAGGCATCCTTTCATTTATTATTGCGATCCAGTTCTCCATTTATTTTGTGAAACAATTTGAATCAAGATCTGAAGGCTTCCTTTTTTTAGTCTTGCGATCCAGCTCTTGATTAGTTTTAGAAACAATTGAATCTAGATCTGAAGGCTTGCATTCCTTTAATCCCGTGATGCAGCTCTCCGTTCATTTTACAAACAATTTGAATCTAGATCTGAAGGCTTCCTTTAATACCATGATCTAGCTCTCCATTCGTTTTATAAAGAATTTGAATCTAGATATAAAGCCTTCTTTCATTAAATCCCGCGATCGAGCCCTCTATTCATTTTAGAAACAATTTGAATCTACATCTAAAGGGCTCCTTTTCTTTAATCCCACGATCACGCTCTCCATTCATTTTAGATATGAAGACTTCCTTGCATTCAATCTCGATGTAGCTCTCCATTCTCCGGTCAATCCATGCTTCCGCTTTCTTAAGCCCGGCCTCCTCTCCTGTACTTGTTTCAAGCTTGTTAAGGAACAAAGACTAGACGTAGGGCTGTTATCCAACAGATAAAAAAATCACCCGTGCCATTGCCTTCTAGCTCTGACAATCTCCTGGTCTTTCTTTGAGTGGCCGAACGTCGCGCCAGGGGAAGGGATGTCATTGGGCCTCACACTAACCTTATTAATTTTTCTAATAATTTATTTTGTATTTTTGTTTCTCTTTTTAAATGCTACCAATTTTTTTAACTACAACAAAACTAAACCAAAAATAAAATTTAAAAGAGGGCATTTGAATGATCATGGTTGGCTCGCCGCCACATGTCATAAAGTTGAGTAAGAGTGTCTATAGCAATCACTCTAAAATACTATATAAATGTTTTAATGTGTAGTGTAAAATGTAAAGAAAATTTAAAGGGAAGACAGAGAGCAGCTAACAGCGAGCAGGAGGGGATAGAGGGTCAATGTGATGCTCTAACATGTGAGAGGTGTTAGACAACCACGCTATCGGGTATAGTCCGAGGTTGCCTAGCAATGCGTAGATTGTAGACGACGAAGAATAATCACAAATGAACACAGAGATGTAGGAGAGGAAGTATTCTTTGTTGCTTTCTCTTAGATATATATTAGTTGGGAGCCTCTCCTATTTATGCTTGGGTGCTAGGGTTTCGGCTGGTCGAACCAAGTGGGCCCCACCCCTAGCCGCTCCAGGCCCAAAGCCGGCAAGGCCCGGGTGCGGTTCCTCAACACTCCTTGGACCTTGTCACGTGATGTATATGGCCCAAAAACTCCACAAAAACCCAGTGGGAAAAATGTTGGAGAAAGAGTACATAGCATACGCTTACTGTGCACACAGATTTGCCTCGTTAAAAACCTTTCGTGAGAAACTTCATTGAAAACTCACTTAAGAGAAAACTCCATACATGCATTCATTCTAGTTGGGTACTCAAACTTCATGTTCAAGATTTCAATTCATAGTATGTAAAGTTCCTTCCCCTGAATTTTTCATTTCTCTAAGTCTTCTCATTCCAATTCCTTTCACGCATCTTTCAAAAGGTGATGCCGGAAGTGACTTAGTAAATAAGTCTACTACATTCTCGCATGACTTAGTGTGTTGAATATTAATTCCATTCATCTCATGCATTTCATGAGCATAGAAATACTAGGGGTTTATGTGCTTCGTAATATTGCTCTTCACATATCCAGTCTGCACTTGTGCAAGACATGCTGCATTATCTTCATAAATGATAGTAGGGGTTTGCTCAATTTGCAATCCACACAACTGAAGGATATGAAATGTCATTCTTCGAAGCCAGGCACATTCTCGTGCGGCCTCATACAGTCCTATAATTTCAGAATGATTTGTTGATGTTGATACGAGCGTCTGCTTTGCCGACTTCCAAGACACTACAGTTCGTCCGCACAGGAAGACATTGGGATTTACCGGATTGTGGCTCCGAAAGGTACGCTACATCTGCATATCCGACCAATGTCATATCTTGATTCTTCCTATAAAATAGGCCAAGATTGGCAGTTCTCCGGAGGTAACGGAGGACGTCCTTCACTCCCTTCCAATGTCTTTTAGTCGGCTCTGCATTGTACCTTGCCAGGAGGTTCACGCCAAGCGTAATATCAGGTCATGTGCTATTTGCTAGGAATATGAGCGCACCAATTGCACTTAAATATGGGAACTCAGACCACAGGACTCTCTCCCCCTCTTCTCTAGGTCGATATGGGTCTGGGTCGGTTTGCAATGACCTCTCGATCATCGAGGTTCTAGAAGCGTATGCCTTCTCGTGGCCAAACCTTTCAAGCACATTTTGGGTATAGGCAGCCTGGTGTACAATTATTCCATCTGGCATATGCTCAAGCTGAAGGCCCAAGCAGAATTTGGTTTTACCCAAATCTTTCATTTCAAATTCATGTTTCAAATAGGAACTTGCTTCTTTGATTTCATCATCTGTTCTGATGATATTTAAATAATCCATATACACAGAGATTATACAAAATCCATTGCTGGATCGTTGTATAAAAACACATGGATAATCTTCATTATTCGTGTAGCCTTTCCTGCTTAGTAATTCACTTAAGCGATTGTACCACATTCGCCCTGACTGCTTGATCCCATACAATGATTTTTGCAATTTCATGCAATACAAATTTTTATCTTCCCCTTTCAGGATTGGTACACCGTCAGGTACCTTCATATACAATTATGAGTCTAGGTTACCATATAGGTAAGCTGTTACAATATCAATCAATTTCATTTTTAGATTCATGTTCACTACCATTGAGATAAAATATCTAAAGGTAATACTACCCATGACCGGGGAATAGGTTTTATCATAGTCAACGCCTCGGTGTTGAGTGAAACCTTGTGCTACCAGCCTTACTATGTACCGTACCACTTCATTATTCTCATTTCTCTTCCGAACAAATACCCACTTATAACCCACGGGACGAACGTGGGGGTGTGCGGCACACAGGGCCAAACACTTCTCTTTTGTTTAGTGAGAGGAGTTCTACGGTTACTGCCTTCTTTAATTCTTCCCAGTCCAGCTGTGACTTACACTCGGAGAGAGATGAAAGCTCAGGATTGGGTTCAATTGTTTTGGCAATTTTCTTTGCAAAGTATATGTCGACATTGGCAGTGGTTCTATTCTTTATTTCCCTAGAGTGCACAAAATTAATGGCCATTTCTTCATGGTGTGCTTCGTGCACTTGTTTTGCTTGCACTATCACTTGCTCTGCGCCACTATTTCCCAACGCGGGAGCAAGTGTTGACGTCAAATAAACGCCAATTTTATACGTCAACATATTCCGGAATTCCGGCATTTCAGAGGGAAAATCAAGGTTTATACTAACATTTTATTTCTTCTAATAAAGTTTCACAAGTTTTGGTTAGCTGTGGGTCCACAGGTACAAAATGGAAAAAACCAGAGTTGAACCGAGCAAAATGCCAGGCCGGCCGACCACCCTAGGCCGGCCGACCTGGCCACGTCACCAATCCGGCTCTGTCTTCTCCCCAGTGGCATAAAAGCACAAAATGAGGACATCTAGACCATCCAATGCAGCCGGTTTGATCGAATGGACACGGTTGCTTCACAAATGAGCTTAGGATTCCCTTGGATTCCTTTCTTGCGCATGTCCACTTGATCCACCAGCTTAACGTGTTTATCTACACCATCAAGGAAGCATCCTAGAAGAGATCCACGGCCGAGAGGTGAAGAAGGTGGGTCGGCCGACCCCCCTATTGAAGCTCCTCGGATTCCCCTTTGGAGGGTGGCAAGATGACACGTGTCCCAAGTCGTGGCACTCCCTCATTGCCTCCGGGACACTATAAAAGGACCCCTACACCTCACTTTTGGAGAAGAACACAACACATTCCTCACTTTCATTCCACTTATTAGAGTAGCTCTTAGTTAGTAGTAGTTGGGAGTTAGAGTCAAGTCGGGCTGAAGCTCGGAGTTCCGGAAGTGTCTTCGGGAATTCGGGTAATAGCTCTTGTACCCTTTCCTAATTGTTTCAATTAGTGAGATCACTTCATGCATTGCTTATGTGTTGAACTTTATTTGAGCTGAGTATATCTACATAAATGAGTTGTGTAGATTTGCCTTACCGGTAGCTTGTATTCGTCTGGAATCAGTTTAGGTTCTCACTCATATACTGTTAGAGCTAGGCATTGAACCTAGATCAACTTCTTTTTGGTAATGAGGAAGATTGATTAGAAATCGTAGCAGACGTGGTGTCTGAGACCAGGACTAACTCGGTTTAAACCCGGGCCCACGTATATGTGGTAGGTGGTAGGTGGTGACAGCCCTATCCATCCGTAGATACTAAGTATCTTGTGCGTAACCCACAGCGTCCGGCTTTGGATCAGTAGAGCCCTATCGGAATGATCATAACCATTCGGGATTCCAATTCAGGATAGCGGGTGGTAGTGAATGTCCGAGCTCCGACGACGAATACCAAGCGAACCACTGTTAGAATACCTCAAGCTCGCTCAATAAACTGAATCACACAATTTTGTGAACTTATTAAACTTGTCTCGTTGTCCTCCCAACTGTCTATCTAGCTAGAGTAGCTTTCTCTTTATTTGTGTGTGAATATTTATCTTGTGTGTGTGTGTCACCGGTCCTTCTTATTTATCCTAACCCCTGTTACATAGACTGGCTGGTATTTTAAATAATTAAGATATAGAGGATTGTCTCTTTAACCCTCATTCCCTGTGGATTCGATAACTATAGGAATACTCCTGGTGAAAACTACAAGCGATATCCGTCCGCTTGCGGATTAATTTCTTTGAGCGTAAATATCGCCAACAAGTTTTCTGGCGCCGTTGCCGGGGAACGCAGTGGTTTTTCAAAAAAAAAAGGGAGGTAAATTTTTTTCCAAAACATACATCTAAATTATTTAACATAGCAGCCTAGCTTAACGGGAATTACCCTGCTCCGTCTTTGTTTCTGGTGAACAAGCAGAGCAGCGCATGATCGGTTTTGATCTCCCGAAAAATTTTCGACAAAATCCAGAGTCACTGGTGCGAAGGACAAGACCTCGAGTCCTACCTCCGCAAGTCTGTGTCTCTGATTTACCGAACCTCATGAGCAATCCTTTGCTCGTCACCGAGACACCTTCATCAACGATGGCTGTCGAGAAGACTATTCTTGAATTCTCAGCCCCGTCAAGCACCAATGTCCCCACTGGACCTGCCACCAATGTGGGTGACGGTGGTTTCGAGCTGAAGCCAGCTCTTATCAACATGGTTCAGGCTAGCCCCTTCTGTGGCAAGCAAACGGAGGATGCCAATGCACACCTGCAGCACTTCCTTGAAATCTGCAGTACCTTCACCAAAAAAGGTGCAACTCTTGATGCTGTCCGGCTACGCCTTTTTTCGTTCTCATTGATCGGGAAGGCAAAACAATGGTTTTATGTCAACAAAGATGCAGTCTCAACTTGGGAGAAGTGCTCCAATGCCTTCCTCACCAAGTACTTTCCACTGGGCAAAACCAATGCCCTGCGGAACAAGATTTCCACATTACAGCAAAACACTGATGAATCCATTTCGGATGTCTCGGAGCGACTTCAAGAATATATACTGGCTTGCCCGCACCACGGGATGCAAGACTGGTTCGTCATTCAAAAACTTCTATCATGGGCTGAACCGTACTGCCCGTGACCACCTCGACGCTGCTTATGGAGGAGCCTTCTTTTCACTCAGTGTGAGTGCTGCCCGCACTCTCATTGAGAGGATGGTCTCGAGCCAGGGCTGGAACGATGAACGTTCACAGCCGCGCACTCGAGGAGTTCATCAAATCGACAACATGGATATGCTCGCGGCCAAGATGGACTTATTAATGAAGAAACTGGAAGCGCCAAATCAAACCATTCAGGCGCTCGAATCTCGCATGACTTGCGAGGTTTGCGGGAGCCTTGGACATTCTAGAGACAACTGCACCGAGACCCGACCAGAGAACGCAAACTTCATCAACAATGGGTTCCGACCTCAATCCAACTACACATTGGGTTGGAATTCGAGGCCGAACTTCTCCACCGACAACCATCTTCAAGGAGGTAACAATGGTAATTTCAATCGCGATAAATCTCCTCTCGATGATGCAAATGCTCAACAAAAAGTAAATGATAGCATTAGTAGGAAATTCCTTACTAATGATAAAATTATTGAGAGCATTAATTCAAAATTAGAAGGATTTGCAACTGCCATGCATAGTTAGCTGAGCTTTAACAAAATGTTAGAAACTCAAATTTCTCAATTGGCTGCTTCAATCGCTACAATAGCTTCGGGAAAGCTGCCGGGACAGCCGTAGGCTCCCCCGAAAGAAAATGTTAATGCGGTCGCAACCTGATCGGGTAAAACTACCTGAGACCCGCCGCAAACTAACACTGTAGGGAATGACGATGACATCTCCGACAAAGAACAGGAAAAAGGTGAGCACAATGAAGAACCAAGAGAGGAGCTGTCGAAGACGACGAGAAGTGAAGCGCGGACCAAGACAAGTCCCGCTGAATTCACCGACACGCAACTGCTACCCTTCCCACGTCGCCAACGCAAGTCAACTGCGGACGCGTAGTTTGGCAAGTTCGTTAAGGTAATCAAGCAATTATATGTGAACATACCTTTGCAAGATGCGATGCAGGTACCGACGTATGCCAAGTACCTAAAGGACATCCTCAAGAACAAACACCCGTTGCCGACGTCTGAAGTCATTCAGTTGACTGAGGAATGCAGTGCGGCGATCTTGAACACTCTCCCTGATAAGAAGAAAGATCCTGGCTACCCCACCATCTCGTGCTTCATTGGTGTGCAACACTTTGAGCGTGCTCTGTGCGACCTCGGAGCAAGCGTCAGCATCATGTCCAAGGTAATTTATGAAAAATTAAATCATTCTACCTTGTCGCCTATTGGCATGACCCTGCAGCTGGCGGATCAATCGATTCGCCATCCAATTGAAGTCGCGGAAGGTATACCAGTGAAAATTTAAAATTTCCTGGTACCCGTGGACTTCGTGGTGCTGGACATGGAAGTAGACACCAAGACGCCCCTCATCTTTTGGAGGCCATTCTTTAGCATGGCAAATACGACGATCGATGTTGGTGCAGGAGAAATGCAGCTCAACATTAACGGCAGAGATGAAAAATTCAACTTCAGGCCAAGAGCTGAACAATGCTGACAGGTACGCTCATTTTATGGGAAAAATCTTAAATCTGTGCAGGAGGGAACAAGGGCTATACCAAAACCTCAGATGGATAGCCTTATTGCTACTATGAGAAGAACTGTTCAATTGTTGGATGAGCCACTGCGTCATCCATATTGGAAGGAGAACAACGGGAAATCCAAGCCCCGTCGGAAGAAACACGCGGTCGAGAAATCGGAGCCGCAAGGGAAGATCAACGCCACTCAAAAATATCAAATCAAACAAGTGTGGCGTAAGAAGGAAATTCAGCCGGCTGCAGCAACTCCGGCTGCGGAACCAATTCAAGAGAATTAAAGGTTGAAGGCGGTCCAACTCGTCGACCGCAAAACAAAAATTCGAGCCTTCACCGGGAGGTAAACCAAAAGTTTATCTTGCATTCATATTTATTTCTCATGCATTTTTCACAGTATATTTAATTTTTACCGTGCATTTACCCTGCCTATAAAAATACAAAAAAATAAAAAAATAAAATGGTAGAAAAGTGGGGCCGGCCGACCCACTCCCTTCCGCCAACCACCACCCAAGTGGGTGGGTCATTTCATCTCATTTCCACCACTCATTTTCCACTACACCCACCACTCTAAGTCATATAGGCATTAGGTAGGGTAATTTGTCTCCCTTGAAGCATGAAATTTGTCTCATGTTTAACCATAAGCATGCATTAGCAAACACTATAAATAAGGGAGCATCCTGCAGGTTGAGAGCATCCCTCTGCGGTGTTAGCATGATCTCGCCTGCAGCTCTCTCTCCCACTGCATTTTGCTTTCAATTGCATTCATCTGCATACATACTGTTAAGTAAAAATTGAGCAAAGATTTGTGTGGAGGAAAATTAGCAAGCCCCACAAGGACTACTAATTTTGGACGACTAACCCGTAAATATTTCCATATATCCTTTGGGTATTTGTCCGTCCTAACCCTTGCAGAAAAAATGTCATCATGGTACGAAAAGTTTGGCCGCACTATTGCTAAGGGAGCGAAGGGCGTGTACAAACGACTCAGTTCGTCCTGGTCGGACCGGACTCATACTCCGATCGAGGTCTTGGAGAGCCATTCAGGGACACGATGTCTGTGGATTCCCGATTTTTGGGATACCACGATGAAACCTCCGGGGCTGGCCCAGCCCCGAGAATCAGGATTCTGGTGTCGGAGGAGCAAATTGTGCTCCAAACCGACCGAGAGCGGCAAGTGTTTGAACCGCTGAGGTGCCGATCTTTTCAGCATACGCGGACTTATGACCCGACGTTGCTGATTAAGACCGGCCTACTGGACGAATTCCACGAAGCCTTCCGAGCCGTCGGATGGGACAACTTCGCGCCCATCGTCGAAAAAGGTGTGTCCTGCTCCCCGTCGCGGCCTGCTGTTGCTGCCAGGCTTGATGTCTTGCCTTGCCTTGCTAGTACCCTGCCAGATGAGTTGCCAGCTGTCCTTGCCTACTATGCCTTGCCCTGCCAAAAGTCTCAACTTGCCTTGCCCCACATGTGAATAAATTGATTTAGCTTGGTTCTTAGTTAGTAGTATGCTTCATAAAAAAAATCAATAAAAACTCAAAAATTATAAAAATTATAAAATCTAAAAATACCAAAAACATTTCCCTTTGAATAAAATGTATAAATGTTGATTTTACCTAGAAAGGATATGATGAACATTGCTCTATTATTGTGATATAAATGCTGAGCGTACAATTTAGTACTCTCATTTAACTTTGACAATTATTGGTATGAGTAGTCATCCTGCTTAATCTTGCTCATCGAGTGTTGACATTATTGAACCAATTCTAAGTTGTTGAGAGATATGATATAACAGAGATAAGGACCTAGTTACTTATGCCCCTACTAAGGCATAGTATCGGAATTTATTTTGAAAAGAGAAAATTATTTTGAGTTCCTCATTAGACTTTTCATCCTGCCAGAGCCAAAAATGCTAAATAAATTCAAAGCCTTCATTTAGCCACTTTGGTTGTGTTGAGTTTTGTCAAAAGTAAGTCCTTAGGAATTAGTGCTCTTGAAAGCTGGTCATTTCCTTTCGCGTACCCTTTGATTGCTAGCCTCTCGTATCTGGTAGTGCTGAATTCCACATTGGGATACGAGCATACATCTCGCCAGATATTCCTTCCTACATAAATAAGCCAAGTTCTTTTTCGTGAGTCCACCATATATCTACCTATTTGGTCCACCAAAAATACTTCCAAAATAATAAAAAGAGTCATTCCTCAAAATTATAGAAAATTGAGGCAAAGAAAATAATAATAATGAAAGAAAAGAAAAGAGGAAGAGAGAACCATCATCTCCTTCTATCTTTATTTTTTTAAAAGAAAGAAAGAAAGAAATAAAATTGCCTCTCAAAACTCTGGATTGAGGAATGATCTCAAATCAAATAAAGAAGTCAAATAAACCTTTTCATAAACACAAGATCCGATTGGGCGGACTCATTAGTACCCCTCATCACTTGCACTTGTGTTTCTTCATTCCTTTGGCGTCAGTTCATTCTCTCCCTCATCCCTGGACATTATTATTCTAATGACCAGAATGCGAAGTAGTACAAAATTTCCTAGGATCTATTTTTGACTTTACAAAATTATACAACCTAAGTAGGCCGCATTTCCATACGTATGTGCTCCACATAAACCTTAGAATAGGAGGAAAGAAGGTCATCAACAAAAAAGGCCAGGGTGAGGATTAAATACCAGCGAGAGATCTGAGAGTAATAATGAGGAACTAACATTTTGAAAAGAAAAATCCCAAGACATAGCTTGAAAAGGGCTGAGTTGACAAAGTTCTATGAAAGTTATTCTATCTTTCAACCGCTAAAAGAAAATGGGAGATTTTGAAAACCTCGTGAGTTTGACAAAAGTTGGGGTACACTTGTACGAGTTTTTGTCAACCAATAATGTGGTACAACCTTGTGTGCTTAGTATTTATTGAATAACAATATTGATGCAATCCTGATCCACCGGGTTCTCATTTGAGTTCTTTGCTAGAGGACAAGCAAAGGTTCAAGTTGGGGGTGTGTTGACGTCAAATAAACACCAACTTTATACGTCAACATATTCAGGAATTCCGGCATTTCGGAGGGAAAATCAAGGTGTGATTTATACTAACATTTTATTTATTCTAATAAAGTTCCACAAGTTTTGGTGAGTTCTGGTCTACAGGTACAAAATGGGAAAAACCGGAGCCGAACCGGGCAAAAAGCCGGGCCGGCCGACCCACCCTAGACCGGCTGTAGGAAATCTAGGCCGAGAGGGGGGGGTGAATCGGACTCCTAATTCAAATTTTAACTTTGTTTGTGAGATTGATAAGTCCAGTATTTACCCAAGCTACCGATGAAATCCTATTATCTAGATGCGGAAGCTATGGCACAATTAATTAATAGAAAAAGGTGGCTCGATGGCTCACACAAGCAATGCACAATTAAGATAATGCAAGAGACGAGGAGACGCAAACCGAGTTGTTTACCGAAGTTCGGTGTTCAACACATGAACACCTACGTCTCCGTTGAGGAAACTTCTCACACAGAGAAGTCGGGACTCTCTCGTCCCTAGCCCTCAATCCACTCGTGGTAGCTCTTCACCAACACATGGTAGGCGAGCTCCAAACCTTCACACGAGACGAGTTCTTCCACACGCGGAAGCTCCTCGTACCCACGGCGCCGACACACGGCACCGACCAC
>SPJY01005639.1:538085-592645 GCA_005191435.1 Raddia distichophylla | reverse complement strand
TCTACTGATTTTGTTAGTTTTTACATCACTTCATCTGGTTCGCGTTCTTCTTTTGGTATTATGCATTGTTGTGAAACCATTTCCTTTGGAGTTTTAACTGTCCTCTGGGCTATGCCACAGATGTATGAATATCTAGATAGTCTATGTGGGTGCTGTCATTACATCAAAGATTAAGAATTGTCTTATCATATCAGTCAGTGCTACTGCCTTTTTCACTTTCTACAAAGGAATTATGATTTCTGAGATGCAATTCCTATGCAGGACAGGAGACATTACACTTATGTTTTGGTTTGGTTTTCCGGTTTAACTGGATGTGCCTTTTCAGTTTTCAGGTGGCATAGATCCGTTCCGAATGAGAGAAAAAAAATAAAAGGCTAGCTAGCTGCTAATCCGATGATCTATACCGAGGACGATGAATGTGAATGTGTGATGTTGTTGGTCTCTCCTTTTTTAAAAAAAAATGGCTTCGCTTTCTTGGCCGTCACTGTTGCTGTATTGCCTTCTATTTTGTTTGGACGGTGGGGCTGTTAATATTGCTTCGAGCATCCGCAACACTTAGTGCTTACTAATGCCACTCTTTTTCCTCAATACAGGTTGTGAATCAGATGTGTACACGAGGCATATCATCAACTCATGAAACCATTCTTAGTCTGTATAGTCCATGGCAGAGCGAGAATTCAAAACTATGTTACTTTAGACGAATGAGCTTGTATGTTAGTCCCAGATCCATGCTCCAACATGTATTGCGTTAGGTCATGTACCAAAATCACCTTGAAAATATGCAACAAGGATGCCATCAGCTTCTGAAGGTTTTATTTGCACTAATCTATTCCTATTCTACATAAAATGATTGGTTCAGGATTGAAGAGAGATGTCATGTTGCATACTCCTTATGTCTTAGTGCTTTTCTAGGCATCCAACATGTAGTTGTACTACTGCAATTCGTTTGTTTTTGTGGACTGTGGCTTTTTTTCCCTTTGGAAACTATGGTTATCTACCCGGTTCACTTCCTAATTTGACCTACTCCACTCTATGCTTGATTTCTCTCCCTTTGCTTATGTTGCAAAGCATGTGCATTGTACCAAGCCTCACCTTATGCGGGTTATCTTCTGAAATTCCGTTTTCATTCTAATTATGAATGTTTATTATTCCATTTTGTAATAATTGGCTAAGATGAAGTTCAAAGCTCGATCACTGTTTAATTGCCTAGATCTAAAATACGGAATGCAAGATTCAGGATACAGTGTAACAGATGTTTCGGCTCTTGCACATTGGTAAAGAAGAATTTGTTTATTCTATCAATTTCTTCATGGTAAGTGCAGGTATCATTGGATTCAGTGTGCGATAGACTAATAGTTGGATTCAGGATTTCTGGGTCATTGTGTATATGTCACACCGATTAATATCACCATACATCGTGATCTAGCCGGGATATTGAACTCATTACCGTTCTCCTAAAAAATGCACATCAAAAAAGCCTTGAACATGGATTAAACATGCTAGAGACAAAGCTTCCCTATAGCATGAAAAATGCCATGTACATGGATTATTTATTTTTTCGTCATACATTGTTTTATGATTTTGATCTATATACTTGATATGTTGTTTTTTTCTAATATATTTTTTATATAAATATGATTGTGGGATTAATAGTTTTTCATCATAGCTTGTTGTTTCTTTACAAATATGTTTGATATCTTTATGGCCTAATAAAAATTAATGAGCTGCTAAAAATTCAAAAACATAGAAAATATGACACCGTGGTGGTTGGTGATCAAAAAAATTTATGTCACATAATGTTCTAATTTATTTTTTTGTTTATCATTCATGTATTCCTCCCTTTCATTTAAACATCCGTAGCAAAGCATGAGCTGTTTGATAGATTATCCCCGATGCTTAGATCCGACCTAAACAATCCAAGCTATGTACCGGACCTAAACGATTCATGCTATGTCATGTGTCATACTCTTGACCTGAAATGAGTTCACATGAACGTCTTTCCTATAAATCACCCTTCATGCTTATATAATTGTTTACAAATTATGTTTCCCTTTCATCCCTTAATGGTTCGTGGCAGAGCACAGGCATTGTACTAGTGAACAATAAATGTCGAGTTACTCTCAAAAAGAGCTCAAATACCATTACTCAGCAAAAAAAACAGTCGCATGACTAGTAACAAACAATGGTGCCAAATAGGCTGGTTTTGTCTACAAATGAAAACGCTGCATTTGGATTGTGAAAGAATAGTAACCATAAGGACAGCCCCAGCAACTGGCCAAAAAAACTCCAATAACTTTATTTTATTGCCCAAAAAAAGACTCCAATAAATTTATTCCTCTGATTTTAACCACCTTCTAAAATTGTTTTAAAAAATTTGAATATGCAGGTAGACTCAAACCACACCTAGAACAAATGATCATGGAGGTAATTGACCGAATGACTTGAGGCATCAGAAAACTAACTCCATCCCTCAACTCAAATACAAAAAAAAATCCTCATTCAGTCATTCTCACACGCATAGGTGAACAGACATTCAACATGTTTAAAATAGCTAACAAGAACTGAGTGTGCCAAGATTTGTAGCTTGCAATTATGCCAATCATTTGCATATTTTCTTATGAACAAGTGTGGCTCCCTCCATTCAACAATATTTGTGCAGTGCGCTGCACATAACAAAGAAGCGCAAATTTAAGTAAACCTGAATGGAAAATGCTTCTTGCTTGCACCTAATATATAGGTATAATATCATAATACTACTCCATCTAACAAGGACAGGTATGGTCCAATTATATTGCATATAATTTAAGCATTGGGTTTCTTAATAGTTAATATTGTCAAAATGAAGGATTATGAGATACATAATTGATAATATTTCCACCTTTAAGAAAATCAAATTTTGAATTCAAATTAGAAATGACCCAGAAGGTTCTTCACCCTCAAGAACGGCCAGGAAAAGCTGTCCCCAGCAATAACTAGCCGTGAACTAAAATCCAGATCTCAAGCAACACGATAAAACTAACAATGCGTGAATTTAACAACATTTCGTCTATAAAATAAATTGACCTAAGAAGCCATTTTCGCCTTTCTTAGAACTTCTGACATACTCCTAGTGTACTGCCTTCATCAGATAGCTTATTTCCCTAGTAACTCATCTTAAGAAAAGATATTTCATTGAACAGAGGGAAGAGACCATATTGTGAGATTTGAGCATATTGTTAGTCGGAAATAGTGTCAAATAAGTTGTTTCCCTCGATTCCATGCATACTTAAGAGTTCCATAAGAACTATGTTGGCAGGTTCACTTCATAATATTCATAAAGCAAGATAAACTTACTAAATTGGTAAATCCAGGATATAGTGAGTAGTTGATTAAGGCCTCATTATCTTCGTCTTATTTAACTTAACTTATCTAACTTATATTTGAATTTACATCTATAGAGTCAAAGATAAGGTAGATAAATTAGATAAGACGAAGAGGATGAGGCCTGATACTCATCACTCATCATTCTAAGTTAAAACAGTATAAAACAATAGATGTTATATTTTAGTGTTCATCTCTTACGATGAAGCGAGAGCAGCCATGCTATCAACAATGAGCAACTTCACATTATTTTGAAGAAGAGTCACCTTCATCTGTTCCAAACTGTATGAGGACAGGGAAAACATCACCAAAAAGAAAATTTGAGTGTTTGGTGCAGTACAGTGATTTCTTTTACATGTAAAAGCTGAAAAGCGTACAAGCAAATCACAAAATCTAAAATGGCCATTTTGATCACACTACGTTGGATAGAAAAGAAGCAAAAATCTTGTAGATTTCAATCATTAAGATCTTGAATCTTTCATGTACCCTAAAACTGCATTCACTCAATATCAACATTCGTACACTGGTTGATTTCAAAATATACAGATATACCTTTTGGTGAAATCAGATAATGATGTTGGCCGCATCACTAGGATCCTCCCAGCCATCTGCATAGAAATGGAAAATGTACACACAAAAAAAAAGCCAAGACAGGAAGTCCAATGTTGTGGGAACAAAAGCCCAACATTTAAAATATTACACATTGCATGCATATATATATTGAGAAGAAGGGTTATAAGAACCTTTTGTGCCAAGCCTTCTTGCCTAAATATTTGAGGAAACCTTTTCTCACCAATCTCAATCATCCTGCAATACATTATTAGAAGGTTAATGACAACACATAAATATATTAAATGATACGATTTAGGTTAGTGATCGGAAAATTCAACTACCTCCGTGAAGAGAACTTGGATTCGGTGTCAATATACACAACTCGACCATTTAAGCCTCCATAGCATTCTGGTAATGTTGCTAAGAGTGCAAGCTTTAGACAAAACTGCAGAATGTGCCAAAAAGAAGTCAAAAAAAAAATTGTGACAAAGGCTAACAAAAATCAAATCTTCATGAATGCCTTTGCACATGACATGATTAACTAAAGCATGCAACAAATGTGCTTTTATAATGAGAATGAGCATTATCCACTAGCTAGGCTTAATCAAGAGGCCCAGCCTAGATCATTGGAACGAAAATGCACCAGCCAACACATACCAAACTCGTAATGCAGTGACACATAACATGAATACACAAAGCACGTTGCCTTCTGCTAATTCTCTATTGCATGCCAAGCCAGCAATGTACTGCGAGTTTATATTCACAAATACACAAATGCATGCAAAAACATCTTCATACCGCAGTACTTAAAGCTCGTCTTCAAGTGGAACAGCGGCTCACCTGCGTCTTGCCGATCCCCGATGGACCGACGACCTCGATGAGCTTCCCTACAGGGATTCCTCCGCCCAGCGCCTCGTCCAACCCGTGGAGCGTGGTGGCCAGCCGCCCACTGCCTCCTATCTTCACGCGCTCCTCCAGAAGCGCAAGCGCCTACGCAAATCAAAACAGGAGAAGCCCAGCTAAGACCAAAACCCAGAATCAATCGCCACAAGGGCATGCATTAGTAGCAAATCGTGTTCCTCGAACGATCAAAACATCAATCCACGCCGAAATAAACCGCGTAAGACCGAACGATCGGGCGAACCAAAAACCCCAGGCCCTAACCGGCGAGAGAGAGGGGCGATGCAGGGGAAGCGGCGGGTACCGTTTGGTAGGGAGGGCAGGCGGCCTCGCTGACGTGGGAGACGGCGTCGCGGGCGGCGGGGAGGCCGGCGTCGAGGACCGCCATGAGCTCCACCTCCGGCAGCGACAGCACGTCCTGGACGGAGTAGATTAGGAGGCGGCGGCTGGGTCTGCGGTTACATGAGGAGGGGGGTTTGGCGCGGATGTTGTTGCTGACCTTCGCTGTGAGGAGGCTGCGCGCGGCGAGGAGGTGGGCTAGTTGGGTAGGCATCCGCATCTCCGAAACAGGCTTGCTCGCCATGGCAATCGCCGAGGAGCTCGTGGAGAAGAAAGATGAGAGGGGTTCGGGTATGGGGATTCGAAATTTTTTTGTTTGCGCGCTTCCTCGTTTTTGCGATGGATTCTTCAATTTTTTATTTTTACGAAGGGATAAAGATTTCGTTTATATAGCAAAATACGCAAGCGTAAAGGAGAAAATTGGTTGAATGACACCCAATTCGTTGACCCAATTTAAAACAACACCCAATTCGTCTCTATTTTCTAAAATAACACCGGGACAACGAATTTTATTCCCAAACAACATTTTCGCATTTTTTACTTCTTTTTCCACCTTTTTCATGTTTTCCTTCTTTTTTACCCCATTTCTATCTTTTTCATCTTTTTACCCCTTTTAAAATAACACCGCCGTCGCGCTCACGCCGTGGCGGATCCCGTCGCCGCCATCGCGCTCACACCACGGCGGATCCCGTCGCCACCCTTGCTGCCGCTCGCCGCCCGTGCACCTCCGCCGCCACCGTCGCGGCTCCCGTCGTTGTCGTGGTTGCCGCCTCCTCCGATCTCGTCATTGCCGCCCTTCGCCGGCACGCTCGTCGTCGCGGATCCTGTCCCCGCCGCCACTCATGTCGCCGGCTTGGCAGTGGCGTCGCCGCTGGAGTTGAAGGAGAAACCGACGGATCAAGAGAAAGAGGGGAAAAAATGAAAAAGGGTCAAGAAATGCGAAAATGTCGTTTAAGAATAAAATTCGTTGCTTCGGTGTTATTTTAGTAAACAAAGACGCATTGGGTGTCGTTTTGAGTTGTGACAACCAATTGGGTGTCATTTGACCAATTTTCTTAAGTGTAAGAGACCCATGGCTAACTTAAATCATTGACAAGTTCTTAAATGGTCTAACTATAAATCAATATTTGCATCTAGCTATACTTTAATTGTTGTCATCATCGAAACCGAGGATTGTCGCCTTGAGCGACACTCTAATCTCGTCTTTGCTGACCTAAACCTCACAAAGAGACCGAAAAAAATCAACATCAACAATAAACTTAAAGGCTTGCAAACTTATCGCGGCCGTCGTAGAGGAAGACAAAACGAGCACCCGCCACCAAGCACCACTATCGCCGTTGTCAAACTCGCAACACTAATAGTTATCAGAATACATCTTAAATCTTACCCTAGTCAACTCTACCACCATAGACTACCCTCCATCGATGAGATCGGATCCGCTTGATGTCATCGCTTCCTAGATAATATTCCATACCAAGCCTCTTCGCTTACTCATCTAAGTCGATACTGGCTACTGCAAAGACCAAATGTGGTTATAGTTGAAAACTTGGCGGCAACCTCAATTTTAGAATCATATACCTAGACCTAGGCTAAGCTAAAGCAATATGAAACAAAACCTTCGTATCTCTGGCTAAAGCAATTGTAGCGCTAAAATTATTTGCTAAAATTTAAATTTTAATTGTTGTGACTAATGTCTTTGAAAACCTATGGTTAAAGTAAGTCTTGAAAATGTTTATTGTATGACTTTATATTTTTTAAAAAATTGTCGTTAAGAAGTCAAAGCGTTCTAAAATAATATAAGGAATAGAGTAATTTTGCCATGTTTGCTATAAGAACCGAAAAAATTGTCATCATACCATTGAGTTTCAAGACTCTTCTCCAAAATACCATCTAAATGTTGCCAATTCTAAAATATTACCAACCATTAGCTCTATTACCCCAATATAGCATTGACGCTAGCTCATCCCTCGCGGCTTGCGATCTCTCTCTCTCTCAGACCCCGCTAGTCTAGCTCATCTTCATCAATCGCAGCCACCAGGGGCGGACCCACCAGTGGGTCAGGGAGGCTCTAGCCCCACCTACACTGTCAATGACAGTGGAGCCCCCCTTAGACCCACCTAAAATTTTTAGTGTAAAATAGGAAAGGAGGAGGGGCTAAACAGACTTGGGCCTTGAGAGAGCACCCAGCCTCAGCCTCCACGGCCCGAGTGCCCGCGGCCCACCCGATCCCTCCCTCTTCTGTCTCAGTGAGTCCAAGGCTCCAAGCCCGCAGCCGCCTGCCCGCCTCGTGCATCCCTTCCTCAGTTCCTCTTCGGTCTCTTCCCCAAAGCCAAAACCCTAGCGGCGACCGGCGGCCACGGCGAGCTGAGAGCCTGAGAGCCACAGCGGGTCGGCGCCTCGGCGGGCACGGCGAGCTGAGGAGGCAGCCAGCGGCGAGTAGGGCGCAGGGCGGCCATCCGGGCGCCAGGGCGGGGCGGCGACCAGCGGCAGGCCGGCAGCGGTAGGGGGCCAGCGGCAGCGGCCAGGGGGGCTTGATGATATGCTACACTGAGAAGGATATATTTAGAAGTATTAGTAATGACAAAATCATGCAACGATTCGAACAAATGAAAGAACGTCGTATGTTACTGCCTCAAAAAACCTAGTGGTATGCAACATTCTCTTGTAATGTTTATAACTATTTTTAATTATCATTTGCCCTCTGTCACTAATTTGTTATATTGTATGTGTAGATCACTCCCCATGAAGAATAATGGATGTCACGGACCTCATGGTGTTATGCGCTACACATTTCTTCGGTATGAAATTTTTTTCCCTTTATTGTCAGCCCCCCTATTAGTTTAGTCTGCGTCCGCCCCTGGCCGCCACCACCCTCCATCTCCTCTGCAAGCTGCCACTATCCATATATGCTCACCACTGTCCTCCATCTCTGTTGGCTGCTCCAACGCTCGCTCCCGCCCTCCATCTTCGTTGTCTGCTCCGCCGCCCGCCGTAGCCCTCCATCTCATCCGCTCGTCGCCGTCCTACGCTGCCCGTTGATCTTTTCTTCCTCTGTTAGCTATGGTTAGCTTTAATTAGTTCATAAATGGTATTTTGGACCGGGAGAGCTAGCAAATGGTGGTATTCTTGAAAATGGCAACATTTGGATGGTATTTTAGAAAAGTAGCTGCATCCTAATGGTACGAGGGTAATTTTTTCATAAGTATTTCAAGCGGATGACCACCATGAAAGGCAATATGTGGTAATATATTTATCTTTAGTAATCCATTTAAATATGGATTTTTTTCATACGTGCCATTACGAAGTTCGTTTATTTCAGATATGCCATCACAAAGTCGATATTATTATAGATGCCACTAGATTTGCAACAATCTATCACAGATGTCATTCTTGAAGATTTTTTAGCATTTATGACATATACCAAATCAAAATACGGACAAAAATACACCCTGACATGTGGGCCCCACATGTCATCCTGTACACTCTTCTTCTTCCTCCTCTTTCCTCCACATCTCCCTCTCTTATCGTTCTTCCATTGGTAGATGAGGCAAGCAGGGGGGCGAGCGAGGTGTGGGACGACGACGGCGAGCTGGGCGGCGGCGGCGAGCATCGAGGCGGGGGTGAGCGGCGAGGCGACGGCGGCCTGCACGCATGGCGGCTGCGCGAGCTTGCTCAAACAGCAGTGGTTGTGCAGCAGCGAGCTCACGGCGACGGCGATGCGAGCTCGCAGAGGCGGCGGGCCACTGCTGGTGGTAGGACAGCCGCCGGCGAGCTCGCGACGGCTGCGGCGCGAGCTCGTGGACGATAACAGCGCGGAGGCGTTGCGACAACGACGGAGTCGGCACCTCGGCGGCTCGACGACAGCGGAGAGGAAGTAGGAAGAAATAGGAGGAAGAAAGGGCTGAGTGTACGACATGCGGGGCCCACATGTCAGGGGTGTATTTATACCCGTATTTTGATTTGTTATACATTGTAAATGCTAGAAAATATCTGAGAATGACAATTTTGATAATTTTTTGCAAATCTAGTGGAATATATAATAATATCGACTTTGCAATGACATATCCGAAATAAACGAACATCATAATGGCACGTATGAAAAAAATCCTTCAAATATCTTTAGTAATGATGGTACGTAATCCATCTACACCCTTCGTCTTTCATTCATCCAATGGTATAACTTTATTATCTATATATATCTTCCTCTTTTATACTTTATTTGCTAAAGTATTGAGCCGATCTAACTTAGACCCTCATTGTTGATGCTCTAAGAGCATCTTTAGCAGGATCTCTATATTTCATTCTCTATATCCCTTCTCTAAATCACTATTCATTCCCTATATTTCCATCATCTCCAGCAGAGTCTCTATCCTCGAAAAGATATAGAGATTCTCTAGAGAGTCTCTAAATTTAGAGACTCTGGGGAGAGTCTCTAAATTTAGAGACTGAGATAGAGACCCTGCTGAAACGTTATAGAGGCTGAGGTTGTCCGCAATAGTGTTTTAGGGAACGTTTTAGAGACCCTGCTAGAGATGCTCTAAGGCCATGTTCCCCTTACAAAAAGCAAGTTTTAGGCGACGTTTCCCAGAAACAATTTTAGAGAAGCTGCAGCTCAAACAAACAGTGTCTAAGACACCTAAAGATGCTTTATGTGTTATTACACCTGATTTTATTATTCCAGTTAATTATATTTTAGAAATTATTAAATTGACCAATAAATATTTCAAATCATTGTGTCGACGTAGCTTCCTTACTTTAACATATTAGGCTCAGTTCTTTTCAGCTTAACAGCTTAACGTCTTAACAGCTTAACGACTTATCTACGTTTTGAAAATACATATGCTTTGAGTTTTTTGAGTCCGTTTTTTTTTGCTGTTTTGAAGGTGGGTTCTAACGCTTTCAAAAAAAGTCTAACGAAATGTATCCGAATCTCGAGAAGCTCTCGAAGTTCAACCATTTCAGCCGTTCATCCGTTCAGATCAGCTCAAAAGAACAGAGCCTTAGTTTATCCAAATAAGATGGTGTGAAGCGATACACTGAAGCACAAAAATGATGGCAAGGATGCAAAGCACATTAAACAACTAAAAATAGTTTCGATGAAACAACAAAAGCCTTTTGGGCAATTACAAAACCTAAAACTAATAACCAAAGTTGGATTCGAGAAAAATGGGGATTGTAAGTTTTGTAAGAAATGACAAAAAAAAAAATCAAAGCATTTAAGGGATAACTTAGTAAATCTTTAAAAACCTGATGCGAACATGATGTAAATCAAATGCGAAACCGTGAGAAAAAACATACGCATTTGTTCATAGTCATAGGCCTTGTTTGTTTTAGATTAAAGTTAAGTAGAGTTTTAATGTAGTAAATTTGTGACCCACTCGAAAGACATTTTAAAATTTTCAAAAAATTATGAAAAATTATTTTACAAACTATAGGAAAAACTATTTGAAACCCCACAAAAATGACTACAAAATATTATATTATTTGGGTTATACAAAAAAGATAAATTTTAATTTAATTTAATTTAATTTAATTTAATCCGGAACAAACAAGCCACACCACTCGGACGGCTTCACACTCACAGTTCACACGGTCCACGGAGAGACGCGGCACTGTTCGTGTCCATCGTTTCCGGCAAATCACTTCCGTTTCCAAATTCAAACCATCCCGCCCATGTGTAAATAACCCAGATGAACCCAACCCTGCTAAACCCACGTCCCGGCCCCACCGTTCAGCCTCCCCCCGAAACGGCCGAGCGCGTCGCACCGGCCGCAACCCCCTCCCGACTTTTATACCACAACCCGTTCACCTCTCTCCTCTCTCAAACCCCAACGTCTCTCCCTCTCCAGCTCCCCCCCTCCTCCCCCATCCGCGGCGATCTAGGGTTGGCCGCCGCCGCCGCCGCCGCCGCCCTCCCCATGGAGGCGCTCTCCCTCATCGACGTCGCCGCCGAGGACGATCTCCTCCTCGACCTCGCCTCGCCGCCCCCGCCGCCGTCGCCGTCGCCGCGCCGCGATCCTCCCGGCCACGCAGGTGAGCGAGCGGCCATTTCATGGGGGAGGGATCTGACCGGCCGATTGGTGGTCGTGGAGGCTGCGATCTGGGGATCTCTGAGACTGAACCGCTGCTGCTATGTTTAGGGTCTCCTCTGGATGTGGTTGCCGACGCGTCAGGGTCGGAGCCCGCTGGCGATTCTCCGGCGGCGGGGCGGGTCCTGGACCCGGACGGCGCAACGGAGGCCCCCCAGATGTCGGTGTCTCCCAAGCACTGGAAGGGCAAAGCTGGCGTCAATCTCCGCAAGAGTTTGGCTTGGGACAGCGCCTTCTTCACCAGCGAAGGTTGTGCTTTGTCCCGCCCATCAGTCGGATTCTCTCTCTCTCTGTGTTTTTTTGGCTTTGTTGTTGCCGCCTGTTAGAACTGAGACTTCGAATTCTGATGTGATGTAGATAGTTGGCGGCTCCTAACGTTTCACGTAGCAGATCCTATAATTCACTTTCCTTTCTGTAATTGCACTTGCTATATAGACTTGTGCATCACAGCTCCTAACATTTCCTGATGTGGGCAGGTGTTCTGGATACTGAGGAATTGGCCATTGTAAACAGCACATTCCGCAAGACACAAGGGTCCAGGCTGCCTGGAATTGTTGAGGAAATGAGGAGGTCAGGGGAGTCAACAACCTCGACGATCGAAAGTGAAAGCTGGGTATTGGAAAGCGCCGAGACGAACCTCTTTGACAATGTACGTGCTTCCATTCAGAGAACACTTGGCAAACCTGATAAAGCTCATGGCACCACCACTGCTTCCTCAAAACCCCTAAAGGCTGTACCGAACTTGCCTCGTGTTGCCGGTAAGAAGACTAAAAATGGATGTAGCATGCTCATTATTTTCTCATATTGTCACTTTCGTGAGCTTTACCTTCTGTTTGTAACTGATGTTATTTTTTGTTGCTGCTTCCAGCAAGAAAGGGGGTTGATCGGATGCCTCAGAGTAAGGTATGTTAACTGCTTTGACTGAATTCATCTATCACTTAGTCCTGAATTCCTTAGTCGGTTATCGTCACTAACAAGTATTATGCTCATACTGCATCAGATAAGGACCCCTGTTTCAACAGGCCATGGTGGTGTTAGTGGCAAAGAAAGGCCCCAAGTCACCTCAAAAGAGCCTACAGCCTCAAGAGTGGTAGGCCCCATCTTCCATGCTAGCAATCCCTGAGTAGTTATTAATTTCGTACTTTATTGTACAAACTAGAGGTGTGTTTCATAATTTAGTGTGTTTAGGCGAATGGTATGTTTATAGGAAACTGAGTGATATACCGCAGAGTCTCAGTTATTTAACCTCACATGGAATGTAGTCCCCTGTAACAAGGATTGTATCATGTTCACTGAAGTTCTTATGATGAATTTCATAGAACTGAAATCCCTAATAAGTACAATCTGATAAGTTCTAATTAAAATCTGTAATATTAGTATATACTATGAAATCTGAACTTGATGCCATATTCATTCTTTCTATCTGCTTGAGAAGTCTATGCAAGGGGCTGCAGAAGTAAAACCAACCTCAAGACCTCCGAGGGCTCTGCCAAGAGTTGCTACGATGAGAGCACCGACTAACACAACTGTTGCTTCTGGGCTTTTAGACAAAAAAAGCAGCACTGGTGTGTGAATCAACTCAGTTGTTTGTTCTGCTATAATGTTGATAGATTAGAAGCCTAATATGCATGTTCTTTTGCAGGTGTATTTAACAAACAGGCAGTTGGTAAATCTGGTAACACTTCAGCTAGCGTGCATTCTCGATCTAGTGGAGTGGCAAAGGCCAGTTCAACTTCAAAATCAGGTGCCTTATCATCATCAGCTGCTTCATCCTCACATAGTGTCTTCGTGGGCGTTACGCCAGGTGCAAAAACCAAACCTCCAAACCTAAGCAACAAGACTAGAACTGCTCAAAGGGTCCCGGTTCGGTCATCATCAAGATCTGATATGAACAAGGTGAACCCAGCAAGGGCATCAAGAAATAAGATTTCTAGGAGTAACAGTGACCATACAACACCAAGCATTTCACCCAGCAGTTCTGTGGACAGCATGAGTTCTGTAATTTCTGGGGTTTCAACAGCTTCCACTGTGGGGAAGATGAGTCAAACCTCTGAGAGCTTTAGTACACGGTCATCTTCATTGTCCCCTTCCCTCAGAAAAAGCAATGACTGCCCTCCGACCACAAAACTGAGACCTACTATCGTCACAGAGAGACAGCCTTCGGGAACAGCATCTGGGGGTAATCTTAATGCTTGTGATGACACAAGCAACCAGGGAAAAGGTTTTAGGCCATCTGGTCTGCGAAGGCCTACACCCAAGATTGGATATTTTGATGCTGTAAGTTTTTTTTTTTTGCTTGGCAATAATACAATTTATAGATGAATTGCTAACAATCTTGTCATGTACGGTTCAGGAGAAGTCGATTGAGCAAAATGTTGGTGCACATGCGCAAGTGCAACCAGGGAAGATCCAATGCTCGCTGCCCGTTACACCGAAGCCTCAGGTTGCTTCTTCCCAGATGATGAAGCCTGCAACACCTACCTTTGGTCTGCAAGAATCCAAACCTACGGCAGCGTCTCATGATAAAAGCAGCACTCCTCAAACTAAGGCACCTGCTTCACTACCTCTCAGGGTTGCACAGATGGAGGCCGAACCATCTAAGGTGACTGAACCTGAGGAGTGCATGCGCCATACCGGCCCAGTGGACGCTGCTGACACTCCGAAGGAGAACATTCCGGCGTTGCATAAGAACATCCAGGCTAGTGGTGCTGCAAGTCCGCAAACAATTGAGCGCTTGACCCAAAAGCTGTCCTCCATTTCTCTTGGGGCGACCCCTGACCTGGTGTCTTGATCTGGCAGAGAACTTCGCGTGCTATGCTATGCTGGTGGTTGTTTCAGATCACTTCCTTGTTGTTGGAAGGCAACTGCAGCTAAGGCATTTCTTTCTTTCTTTCTTTCGGGTCATGTTGTTTCTACTGTTCAAAGTGTGTTACGAGTTGAGAGTCCCAGGGACATGCTATCATGATGAGAACTGCCACATTCTGTTGTTTGCAAGACAGACACTTGACCCTGGTATTGTCAATTGCAGATTTGCAGTTTATAGCGTATATGATTCCATCTTCAATTGTTCTTCACCAAATATTGGTAAAACTGCAATCAGGTTACCTTAGAAAGTAGTGCAAGAAAGTACCCAGTTCTCTCTCGACAGTCTTTCAGGCATAAAGCTCATCGTGGTATTTATATATCTCCCTCTGTAATAATAATAATTGAGTGTACGAGCAAACAGTTGTCGTACACCCACTATTACCTAACAATTTTACAAGCATAAAGTACATCTCATCTCATATAATGGCATGCGATAAGTTAACATCTTAAGTTCCTAGAATTGAGCCCGGAATCCAAATAGCACTTCTGGAGTTCTGGAGCATGAAAATTGAGCCTGGTCACCTTCATCAACACAATTCTGCGGCAAGTCTTAACACATCTGACCACTCGTGAAAGATGTATGTACGCTGAGTTCTGCCTGAATTCCCTAGATCAGATGAATTGTGAAACAGAACAGAGTGTCTCCCACCTCCCAGGTCCAGTCACTTGCTCCTTTTCTTGGCCTCACCGTATAGAACAACACCGGCAACCGTTATTCCATAACCTAGCATCCCCATGAAGGTTATCGGGTTTCTGAATATCATGATGGAAACTACGACAGCAACAGCGCCTTTCGCATTTCCAAGAACCTGAAATCAAAAAGGCATAAAACGCACAAATATACCCTTAGGTGCGAAATTTTTTCGCTGATTGCGTTAGTGTTCATAATATCCCAAGAAGATGCGAAGCAATAAGCAATCACCTGAAGAGTCAGGGGGCTGGTGTGCTTGGTGACCAGAAAGTTTGTCAAATTCACGAAGTACGCCAAGGAGGAGTTGCAAAGCAGTATCCAGATAAAATTGGGATCCTCCCTTGCAAGTGTTATTGCCGCACCAAGCGCATCAGGCTCCATGATCAATGTCGCTGGAACCAGCATGATCACGGCCACGGGAGCCATGTATCGGAGGAGATCCATGGAGTTAAGCTTCTCCCTGCACATCAAATCGGGGTAAAAAGAAATGAGCTGGATTTGCAGTCAAATTAGGTGTGTCCTAGAGGCCTGGAGAATGAACTCTGAAGGCAGTGTGATCAATTACTCTTCTGATGACAGCAGGATCCCCTGTAGCACGGTCTTGAGCGCCCTCGCGGCCGTCGCGCCGACGCACATGATGAAACCAAACAGATGGAAGCTTGGCTCGCCCTGAATCACAAATCCACAATGTAGTACAGCGTATAGAGCCGTGAGATGGTTGGAGAGTTCATCAAAATTTGGTCTTTAAGCTTGTAATGCTGTAATGGCACTGGCATTACGCGTTACATCTGAGGAGAACAGCTAGGGTCCAAGAATGGAGCGGGTTGCCTTACCCCGGTGGCGATGACGACGCCGGCGACGACGGGGATGAGGGCCGCGTAGGTGGCGCAGGCCTCCCGGCGGGCGGTGACGGCGTAGGCGAGGACGGCGGTGAAGAAGGGTGTGGTGGCGCCGACGGCCTGGTTGAAGGAGACGGGGAGGTAGCGGAGGGAGACGTTGCCGGCGACGACGGAGGCGCAGAAGACGGCGCCGAGCACGGCCACCCTGGCGAGCTGCCCGCTGGAGCGTGGCAGCCCGGCGCGGTGCGAGGCTGCCGGCGGCGGCGCCGCCGCCGCCGCGGCGCAGGAGAGCACGGCGCAGGCGGACATGTGGCAGGCTGTGAGGAAGACGGGGAAGCGGAAGCCGTAGGTGGAGAGGAGGAACTTGTTGAGGAGGAGCACGCCGATGTTGGAGGCGTACCAGCCGGCCACGAGCCCCGCCGTGAAGAGCCGGCCGGAGCCCCCCGCCGCCGCCGGGGAGCCATCCGCCGCCACGGGGAGGCTGAGGCTTTCCTGGCGCATCGTGGGAGGAGGTGGCGACGATGGCGAGCACACGTGGCCGCGGCGGTGGGTTTGTAGGTGCAGCTCCGTCGAGCACACGACAGTGGCTTGGACGCCGGTTTTATCGCGCTATGCCGACCCGGCCTCGCCTCACCTGCAACGCTAAACACACCATTATTAATTGGGATAATTAAACTAATCTCACTCTTAAACACAATCATCCCATTAAACTAACCAAAGCCTGACAGCCGTGGGGGATAGCCACGAGAATGTTTGCCTTGCTTTGGAATCGGATCACCCAATAAAAACACGATTTTTACCTCTAATTTTTTAATTGTCCAGGAAAAGGGTAGATAAAAAACTCAACATCAGGAGGACTTCAGGAGCAGACGCTGCGTAGCGTATTGGACATTTGGACGGAGTAAAATCAGCACCGTGCATGGTAGTCGCTGCATCGCCTTCTGCACGTCTCTTTGTGCGCGTACACCGTCACATACTACCATAGCTGTATGGTTGCTTATATTTTAGATTATTATGTGTGAGGAAGAAAATAAAATAGAACCAACAACCATGTGATCATCTCTACAACATGCAGATATTGATTTTATTTTATTTTTTCTCTGTGGGATTCGTATCCCGGAAAGGAAGGTCGTATCCAAGAGAGAAAATTAAGATGAGTTTATCACTTTTAATGGAATGTTTTCAGGTCTTGGGCTCATGCATTTCTCTCATTAGTAAGTGAGGCTACGGCATTTCTTTCTCTAAGCTGGGTCCCAGTGGACTCGCTAGGCCTGACAGGATAGCATTATAGCAAGCTGCCAAAAACTCACCGTAGTCATTAAGGACGTGTTTGGTTGGGCGCCATCAGCTGCCATGCCAACGCGGGGCGGCGGCGACGCGCCTTGCCATCCGTTGGCGGCCGAATCGGCCGCCCTAAGATGGCGTGCCAACGCCGCGCCGCCGAGCCACTGACAGCTGGGCCAAGGGCGAGCGAGGGAGATGGCGCGCCGTGCGTTGGCGGCGAACCAAGCGGCGGCCAAATCGCAGTCAACGCCCCCGCGTTGGCATGGCACGCGATGGCGGTGAACCAAACAGCCCCTAAGCGCCATGAGCCTGCCACTTCTTCACTATCCACTGTGTAATGTGGGGGGGTTTTGGACAGGTGGCAGTGATGCGGTTGGGCTTGGTTTTGTTCAGTTGGGTCAAAATTTAGTATTTTTGTACAGACTATTCAATGTAACATTTTGTAACAATTCTTTGAGTCTTTATAGGGTTTTACTCAAATATCTCATAAAAAAGTCTTTCCTTATCTTTTTTTAAAAGCTTTTATTTTTTAGCTCAACCAAACAAAACCCAACCGACGGCGAACCAAAGAAGGTAAGTTATCGGTGTGGCTAGTCCGACGTTGAGGAGAAGGGTGCATTGACAACTGTCCTGCCATAGGTTTATATGTTGCGATGAGATAGACTGATTAGAATAAAAAAAGGATTTAACATTTTATACAAACAAAATTCAGTTTCTACACGAAGTGTTAATATATACATTGCAAATCACAAGTTAGGGTAGAACTTGAATGAACTAGTGTGGTTACATGTTCATCCATCTCTTGGTTAGAAGCGGATTCTCAAAACATAATAAACTCTTAATAAATGTTAGCATTGTCATGTAGAATTTGGCATTGCATTTTGACTAATTTAGAATTATCAATGTGTGAACTCATCATGGCCAATTTAATCAAGTCTCATTGTCAATGCCCTTCTTAAAAATGGACAACAATTGTTTGGAGAGCCAGAGAGAGAGAGAGAGAGAGAGAGAGAGAGAGAGAGAGGGGAGAAAGCCAACAAAGTTAGGGCAACCCTTGCAAGGATCATCTGGCAGATCGAGAGGAGAGTCATCGACATATCGACGATTGTCAACCAAAGATGGAATCCATGAGTCTTCCATCGCCGAGGCCAGCACCTTCCTAGTCCATACGTGGAATGGGTCACCAAGAGGTTGGGATTACATTATTGGAGAAATAACCGCATGTTAAAGGAAGAGCAAGAGAGGTGGCCTATCCTATGCGAGCGCAAGTAGGAGATTCAATATATAAGGAAATGGACCAGACCATGGGCTGAGAGCATCTTTAATAGACCATGGACTGAGGACATCTTTAATGGTGACCCCTTTTATGACCCATTCCTATACCAACACTGGTATATAACTACATACACCATGAACATGTGTATCATATGTGCGATTGTCTAATGTGCTATATGATTCAAGATCGCCAGACTTGGAAGGAAAAGGGGTAGAAAAGAGATAACCATGCCCTTGATCAAACTCATCTTTACTTGGGGTCATTTATCGATCATCTTCAGCTCAATCATTATCTACACCATTGCCTCCTCGTCTCCATTGATGCAGATTGACCTAAACTAGATTGGGTTTGTAAGAAGAATTCCTCTTGAGAAGATCATTTGGATTTGTGTTGAGATTTCTTCTACAGGGGATCATTAGGTTGATCAAACGAAAAGGAAGGTCACAATGGCATATACATCATAAATAACTCGATCCCCTCTAAGTTGCCATGTTGCGTCCTTAGCAATCACTATATCTGTTTATAGGCAGCCTAATCTGACGAGCGCAAGCTCCAAAATCAAAACCTATGCAAAAATCTCATCAGACATGAGAAGAAACAAAAATGTAGTACAAAATCAAGCTTCTGGCTTTGGGTTTGGCTTCTAAATCGAGCATGGGGCCAAGTCAAGAAAAAAACTAGTCGGGCCTTAGTAATAGTCATTAAACCTTTTTCAAGCCTGGCCAGGACGGTCGCGAATCCTTTATCATAATGGCAGAGGGCCATGAGGTCACTTACATATGGGCCCTAGGCATGTAGGGCCGACATATTAGCGACTCACGGTAGAGGTGTGAACAATAGGAGACGCTTTCGGCTCGAACTATCATCAGGTTTAGCTCTAAGCCATAGCCTCTATTATATTCTAATATGAATTATGAGTTTCCTTATTGATAGAGCTCTAGTCCTATACAGACTCTTTTGGGTATACCTCTATATAAATACAAACCTATAGCCTTAGGGTTTCGATAATGTTCACTCCGCCAGTTCTTTGTAATCGTCCTCTTATGCTCTCTACCGCATCAAATATAGTGATTTCGTCTTTGTGCACCCACAAGATTTTCACATAAAAATATCGTTTCTCTCGATTTCTATTTTTTTGTATCTATTTTTCTAACAGGTTCAAAACTGTGGGAAGGCACCCACCTTCCCCGGCCTAAAGGCCAAGCCCACGAGGAAGCAGGCGTTGGGCCTTTGTCAGCAAGCGTTTTTGGGCTGGGATGGGCTGGCCTGTGCCGGAAAGCTTTTCTTTTTTATTAAAAAAAAGAAAAAAGCACACGCCGACACGCGTACGCGTGGTTGCATATATGCCAAGTCAGGCGCATCGGAGTTCGGGTCCGGCTCCACCCACCTCCCGGCTCCCGTTCGTATAACTAACTTATATAAGCCCTTCCGCCTCCGCCTCCGCCTCCGCCTCCTCCTCCTCCGCCTGCGCTTCGAGATTAAACCCTCGACGGAAAGATCTCTCCACCCCGAACCACCCCACCCGCCGATCGATCGGCGGCCGCCGCCGCCGGTGGGCCGAGGCCGCGCGCGGATCGCGGTGATCGATGGAGGTGGACGCGTCCCACGCGCTGGCGGCGCTGGCCGGCGCGGGCGCCGGCGCCGGGGTCGACCACGCCGCCGCGCTCGCCGCGCTCTGCGACGTGCTCGCGGTCGCCGGGCCCGGCGTCCTGCAGGCCAGCCACATCGCCGACCTCGAGGCGCGCCTCCCCGCGCTCGTCGCCTCCGCCGCCGGCGACGCGCCGCTCTTCGCCGCGCGCGCCATCGCCGAGGCCTGCGAGGCCATGCCGCAGTGGGCCGCCCGCTTCGCCGCCCACGGCGCCGTCGAGGCGCTGTGCGACAGGCTGCTCGCCATCGAGTGCATGGAGCTCGCCGAGGAGGTATTGGATTTCGCGCCTTCGCGCCCTCCTTAAGACACGTTGATCCCACTCTTGTTAAACCCTACATCGAGTATATATTTTTCTTGTCGTTCCTAATTGCCATTGATATTTTTGCCTCGTGATTTATTTGGAAAGCTAGTATAATTTTTTTAATCAATCCCTAGGGGGGTTTGAAACTTGAAATTCTTGCGTTCTTTCTTTGTTTCCAAACGGAGACTTGATTGCTGATTGCTAGAAAAAGATATTCTATTTAAGTATCGCTAGAAAGATATAATCTATTTTAGAATTCAAAGAAAAAAAACACTCTTAAGCAAAAATGTTAATATTTGAGAACTGCATAAACAGGTCACTTGTAAGGGTTTTAGCTATAAAACAAACTAACCATCTTGTTTTAAACCCCGACGGGACAATAAAATCTGGGTCACACCTTTTGAGGTTGTATTATTCTGGATTGTAATCTTCAAAAAGAAGTATCAATATTGGTATTTTCACCTGAAAAACCCAGCAAACAATAATGGCAACATATTTTTAGAGATGAGGGCAGATGGCCTGCTGAGGTGGTTGCCGACGCTTTGGAGGAATTTAGCTTAAGAAATAACGTGGTTTAATTGGTTTTAGTTTGAGCGTGTCCTTCTGTGATGCCTCTTGGTGTCTTTTTGGTGTTCTAGTTCTATATTCTACTCTTCCCCCTATTGAATGAAAAGGCTTCTCGCCTATTCTTCAAAAAAAAAAAAAATGGCAACATATACATCATATTTGCACTGTATATATGAATTTCACTAGGGGCCATTAGGAATCTCAGCCGCCGCCGCCGGCCGGCCGGCCGGCGGCGGCGCTAGGGCTTGGGAGTGGTAGAGCCGCGCGGCGGTGTCGCCCCCGAGCCGCCCGGAGGAGAGCGACGCGGGGGCCGTTTTTCCACTACTTGTAAGGTTTTTAGCTATAAAAGAAACTCACCATCTCCCCTTGTTTGAAACCCCCACGGGACAATAAAATCTGGGTCACACCTTTGAGGTTGTATTATTCTCTAGTTGTGGGATTGTAATCTTCAAAAAGAAGTATCAATATTTGTTTTTTCACCTGAAAAACCCAGCAAACAATAATGACAGCATCTACATCATATTTGTACTGTATATATGAATTTCACTAGGAGCCATTAGGAATCTCAGCGAATAGAATACGTGATTTAATAGTTTGTTTCCAGCAAACTAAAGGTTATTTACAAGTAACGTACTACTACCCTCACTGCTAATCAAATCAACCCAGTAAATAAACCATGTACTCCATTTACTAGTCAGGTTGATGCTTTATTCGCCCATAAGTCCTAGCACTAGTATTTTCTTTCCTTTGTTGGTGGATGGTGGTAAAGGAGGTTTCCTCTTTGGGCTTAATTTGTTCGGGCAGTGCCTGCGAGCTCTGTATGCCATCTCCGTGGAGTGCCCCGAGGAGTGCCTCCGCCGTGGCGTGGCGGCCGCCGCGCTGCGCTACTTCGACTTCTTCTCCACGAGCAAGCAGGTGAGCCCCGGCTGGTAAACCTCGTGTCGTATCATCTATGGACTGTGGCTCGTGCTCTTGCGTGTTCTCTCCGTGCTCGTGTGCGGTGCTCACCACCTGTTCGCGGAAATGCCGACAGAAATTGGCGCTCCAAATCGTCACCAACGTCTTCACCGACTACAACTACCAGTATGCACCCACGGCCATGGAGGCCGCGCCCGCGCTGTGCAACCTCTTGCAATCTGCTGACAAGACGGTATACATCAATACATGTCTGCTGATGATTATGTGTTTGCCTTTTTCTTTTGTGATGAGCAACCGGTTTTTTTTTTTGAGCAAAAGGCATGAGCAACCGTTTTGATGTGGTCTATTGATCGTTGTGAGTTTTAGATACTCGAGTCGGCTGTTTCTTGCTTGGCTAAGGTCGCTTTTGGCGCCTGTGGCAACGCTGAATACATGGATAGGCTTTGTGAGCATGATGCAGTGGCTGCAACAATGAGATTGATGAAGGACGATGGCTGGAAATACCTCAGTGATGACACCTTATATGTATGTATGCTGCATGGTTCATTGATTCCTTCTTGCCAGTCACTATGACTGTTTGTTCTTTTTTTTTCTCTTTTTTTGGAGAGGACCATTATCACTGTTTCTTGCCTTGGTTTACAAGCTGAGGATCCATGGCTTCTTTAGAGGAATAACCATTACTGAATTGAATTGCCATGTTGGACAGGACATCCTTGAGCTACTCAAAGTCCTGGCCTCTGTCTCAGTGAAGGCCGTGAAGCAACTTCTCAAGTTAGGTGTTTATGGTTTGCTCAAGGAGATGCTAACTTACTACAGCAGCTCACATAGCGATTACTATAAGGTTTCCGCTTGTTCTCTTTGTATATCCAATAGCATTCAAAATTTTGGGGCCATGCCTTTGATGAGGGTGCTTATTGGCGGGAAGCAAATGGAGAATACAGTATTTAACTATTTATAGTAGTTTTATTGTCAAGTCATGCAAGTAAATGTTATCAACAAACCAGAGAACAGTTTCATGTGCCTGTGAGGTGCAAATATGATAGCCCTTTGCATGAAGTTTTTGTTTAGACTTTAGACATTACCATGGATGTGCCTCTAAGTCTAATATGCCACAGTGCATTAGATACGTGAATGGCTTCTGCATGCATGCTACTCAATTACTTGTGAACATTTCGGTGAAATCTTCTAACGCCATTTAATTCCAAACCTGCAGATGCAGATGCTCATGGAGCTCATTTATCATCTTATGTCGCCTCCTGAAACATCTGATAACCATACTGAACTAATCATTGCAAATAATAATTTCATCATGGGACAAAGTATGTACACCGACCAGCTTTCTAGCATCATTACTCTTATAGTACAGGTATGAGATATATTTTCAGTCTTCTAAAAAAAAAGGTGCCGCTAGAACTGTCTGTTGACATACAATATCTCTGACATCCAATGTAGGTGGCAAAATCTGGTGCCCTATCATCAATTTGTCACATTTGTGTTGTTGTCATCCGCAAAATTGTTGAATTAAGCACACCTACTTTCCTGATGGAGTTACAGAAGACTGTCAATCTCTCAAGGTGAAACTTTTACATTATTTTGTTTTCTTTGAAAAGATTTTAAAGCGTCTTGAAAGATGAACTTTTATTTAAATGAACACATAACACATTTGATATTTTGATCTTTCATTGTATTTAAGGTTTATCTCTTGTCCTTGTGTCAGCTTTATTGCTTGTTTGTTGGCCCGTAAGAACCGACACGTCGCATTCCAAACGCTGATGGTTTCAAAGGCCCTCCTGGAAAAGCAACATCAGTTTTTCTTTGGGATCTTTTCCAATGAGGGTGTGAAGCATGCAATCTATGCCATACAAGCACGAGAAAGAGATACCAACCATAATCATAAGTTGAAAACAAAGAACATCATGAAAGAAAGTTGTCTTTGCTTGTATTTAGACATGGAGACTTTTTCAACTGATGAGTGCAGGATTGAGAACGATGCTATTCTGAAACTAGCAGATGAGATAAAGAAAAGCTTTCTGGCAGTGAAAGGAAGTAACGATCCTCCACATAGATTTGGCTGTGTTCTTAAAAGTGTCCGAGATTTTTTTGCTAGGTTGAATGGTTGTGCTATACCCAAGACGCACCCCACTGAAAATCTCGATCTGTGCAAACAGTTGTCTGATCATTCAAGGAGGTTATTATGGGATGAACTTCCAAGTACTTCTACTTGTGAATTTGTGGAGAGTGGGTCTACTAAATATTTGGCAGATTATCTATCAAACAGAGTGTACTTCAATGCAAATCTCAAGAATTGCAAGGACTTAATTGTGCATCATAAGGAGGTGCAAAGCCGGCTGCAGAAATTCACTCATTTAGCTCTCACGGTGTCCAATGAAAGCTCTGCAAAGCCCCTTGGGATTTTGGTGGAGAAGCTGCTGGATGCTCTGCACATGTGCTATGACAATTTTCCTGTAATACTATCTAATGACCAATGCACACGTGAGAACACGATGATACCAGTGAGGCATTCAGGAACTCAGGAACCAATATGGCTGCATATAAAATTTGCAAGGTCACACAAAGAGACAGAACTGCACAATTATGATGATTTTCTCCCAGTTGATCTTTATTCAACTCCTGATGCCATTGAAGCAGTCCTCTTGCCTGAGATTTGCTGTGAATCCACACCAAAGGTATCATAAATTACACATGCTTGCTCAAACTATAGCTTTCCTTCTTGAAGTTTTCTTATCAGTTCTTCTGTTTACCATGTGAAAAAATTGTATTGGCATGTAACAAGGCATCAAATGTTGAGTTTTCTAATGTCGTCTTGTTGATATTTTAGAAAGATGCAAGTGGGAGCAAGAAGTCAGCTCAGTTCGGAAATGGTAAACAACTCTTCTTACCCTTATTGAATTGTACTTCCTCTAGTGCATTTTTAGTGAAGCCCTTACATGCATGTCAAAATTACTATACTGGTTAGTGGTTACTTGCTTCTCAATTATGTGAACATTTTAAGGAAACTGAAAATACAATTGTTGATTCCCCAGGTGAAGTGCAGAGATCCTCAGGATTGACATTCTCTTACAAAGGCACAAAACTCCAACCATATTCAACATTTTTGGAATCAATCCTCCGTTTGAGGAATGAGGGACGATCAGATGTCCTGATTGACCCATCTTTCTGGGATAAAGAGCATAGGATAACATACAAGAGAGGAAACAAAACCAGGACAATGTCTTCTCAGAGCTCCGTAAATACCCAGTTATCTCGCATGCATGAAAGACTTGAAAAGTCATGGTTAAAGGACCCATTTTTCTCTACCATATTCCTTGGCAAGCTTCCTGGTGATCTGCACGAATCTGATCCGTCATATGACTTCTTGCTCATGCTGAAAGTTCTGGAAGGGCTAAACCGTTTTTTTTATCACCTATCAATGGATGAGCAGACATGCAACTTCGCTGAAGGCTGCCTCCAAGATTTAGATGATATTAAGGCGACAATTTCTCCAATTCCACGGCATCAGTTCACTAGCAACCTTTTGACGAATAAGCTGGAGCTGCAAATGCAAGATAGCTTGTTTGAACATGGCCTGATACCCTCATGGTGTGTCTATGTAGTTCAAACTTGCCCGTTCTTATTGTCGTTCAGTGCACGGTGGAAGTATTTCTGCCTGACTGTGCATCGCTCATTCATGGCACATGAGGTTAGTACTCCTCCAGGGACTAAAAAGTATAGTGTAATCAGAAGTAACATCCTTGAAGGCGCTGCGTCAGTGATGAATGAGCATGGGTCGAGCACCAGAATCATCGAGGTGGAATTTGAAAGTGAGGTTGGGACTGGAAGAGGCCCAACCTTTGAGTTCTACACTTCGGCTACTCATGAACTTCAGAGGGTCGGGCTTGGGTTGTGGAGAGGAGATAATGCTAAGAAAGCAGTAGAACAAATTGGATCTGTTCGTGCTCCTTTTGGGCTATTCCCACAACCATGGTCCTCAGCAGTCACTTCATCACGACAGATTCCCTTCTCTGACATGGTTCAGAAATTTAAGCTTTTGGGGCATCTTGTAGCAAGGGCAGTTCTGGATGGAAGGATCCTGGACATCCCGCTCTCAAAAGCATTCTACAAGATTATGCTTGAACAGGTACATTTTTTCAGCAAGTGTCTAATAATTTTTCCGTCTCTTCTCTTTTGTTCAAATTGCATATCCTTCGTTCTGATCATGGACTGTTCTGTGGTTTTAGGAGCTCGATATCTATGACATTATGTCATTTGATCAATGGCTGGGGAAGACTCTAATAGAATTTCAAGCACTTGTTAAAAGGAAGAAGTTCTTGGAGACATCTTCAGAAAGGACATCTAATCCTTCTGCTGATTTGTCCTATAAAAACGTGAGTTTTGAGGATTTGTACCTTGACTTTACTCTTCCTGGAAATCCTGAATACGAACTTGTTCCTGGAGGCTCAGACAAGATGGTGACACTTGAAAATTTGGAGGAATATGTATCTTTGGTTGTTGATGCAACACTAAAGAGCGGGATTGCCAAACAGATTGAAGCTTTCAAGTCTGGAATCAACGAGGTCAGTTTGCCATTGGATATTTACTAGATCGTTCTTTTGAAGAAACCAATCAGTACTGATTCAGTTCGACAATTTGCAGGTTTTCTCTCTGAAGACACTTAAAATGTTCACTGAGGAGGAGATGGAGAACATACTATGTGGCGAAAAAGATGCTTGGGCTGTACGCGCCATTCTCTAATCTTTCCCCCTTCGTTTCTGCAAAGAAATGCTGCTAAATTGGCATATTTTTTTCAGTTAAACAAACTTGAGGATCACATCGAGTTTGAGCATGGCTATGATGTGAACAGCCCATCAATTATCAGCGTAAGAAGAACGGATACACCCAAAGACCCTCAATTATTTTATCCCCTGAACTGCTAATAGAGAGCTCAATTGGAAATAATGCATTGCTGCAGTTCCTGGAGATCTTGCGGGAGTTTGGAAGAGAGGAGCAGAGGGCGTTCGTTCAGTTCACTACTGGAGCTCCGCAACTCCCGCTCGGCGGCCTAGCTTCCCTCGATCCTAAGCTCACCGTTGTGCGAAAGGTTCACATTTTTTTCCCACAATAGAAACTATTCCATCATGGCACATGCCTGTTATTTTGATGACAAACTTACATGAACATGCGTCATACAGCAATGTGATGGCAACGTAGACAATGAATTGCCAAGCGTCAATACCTGCCGGCATTTTATCAAGCTTCCTCCCTACTCCTCAAAGGTACCATAAAAACAATATCCTTCCGATGTACTGTTCTTTCCACAATGATGCATACCCGATGACAATGTTTCTCACCTGTTTGCATTTCTGAACTGCAGGAGATAATGAGACAGAAGCTCAAGTATGCCGTCTCAGAGGGCTTAGGCTCCTTCCATTTGTCATGACCAAGGGCATATAGGAACGAGGTAGGGGTATAGAAGAACATTTTTCATGTACATTCTCTGATGCTCATAGTAGAAGGACAAATAGCCATTTATTATTTACGGTTCCGAAAGAATCGCTTGTTTGTTTCTTTAATGAAAGGGCCATGCGCCCCACTATTTTTTTATTAGGGAAGAAACACGGGACATGTATACGAGAGTTTCTTTCGTTTCAGATGTTTTAAAGCGTGTTCTTTTTTTGGAAGGTGTTATCTCAGGATATCATATGATTACCATTCGAGCAACCATTGCCGAGCCGGCGCTACCACTTGGGTGACTCTGTAGCCATTTTTTTTAGAGAAACGGCGAGTAAGTTTTCAGGCTAAATTAAAAGTAGGAAAAAGTCTATCTGACCCTGAACTATATCTGACCCTGAACTATAGTGGTCCAGAGACTCTAGCTCCCCATGTTTAAAACCGTCTAAGTGAACCCCTGAAATACGTTTAGTGGTGCAAATAACCCCTGAGCAACCATTGCTGAGCCGGGGCTACCACTTGGGTGACTCTATAGCGGCTAAATTAAAAGCAAAAAGCTATGGTTGAAAATTTAAAAATAAAATGTTGTAGTACCCTATAGCCATTGTTTCAAAATTTTATGGTTATTCTTAAAGCTCTTGAAACCATTTTTTAAACAAAAATAATTCCATTCGAGCGTTCGATAGCTCGGACATGCTTCGCCTCATGCAGTGGGGTCAATCGCTGCTTGTCGGCACCACCACACCCCCCTCCTCCCATGGGCCCACATGCTCTCTTTGTCTCGCATTTCTCTATCTATTTTCTACCTCTTCTCTCTACGGATATCTCTCCATGCAAGCGAACATAATGTGAGTTTCACCGGATTTGGAGGAGGAGCTGGCCGAATTTTGGAGATGGTTGGATTTAGTGAAGATGATCCCTAATCTTGGCATGAAACATTATCATATGAGTACCGAAATATCTTAATTGCTATCATAAAACATCCTATTTATTTTTATGAAACAATTCTTTTTTTACTTGACGTTTCACAACTGAAACATCATATTTACTCTTGTGAAACATTTTATTTGCCTTTGTGAAATATCTTGTTCACATTTAACCTTTAATGTTGCAGCAGCTATTTTCAATGTTCAAATGCTTTTATTCAGATGTTTCAATGTTCTAATTCAAATATTGTAACAACTACTTTTTGATATTTTAGTGTTTATGTTTTAGTATTTTAATTCAAAGTATTGAAACAACTACTTTTCAATGTTTAGCTCTTTTTTCATTTGAATATTGCACCAGTTTATTTTCCATATTTTAGTGATTTAATTAAAATACTTCAACACCCAATTTTATGCAACGTTTGGTTTAAATACCACAACATTTTTATGCAACATTTTTCTTTAACATACTACGACATCTGGTCTATCATATTGCAACAATGTCTGATTTGGTGCAACATTTGTTTTAAAGTATTGTAACATTTTGGTGCAATATTTGATTTTAAATACTGCAACATTTGATTTAACATTTGACAACATTTGGTTTAACATCAACACCTTCCAATTAGGGGCAACATTTTGATTCTAAAATACTGCAGCATTTGGTTTAATAATATACTGTACATTTTATGTAACTTACTGCAACAAAGTCTGATTTTTTTTATTAGTGTTTATGTGATTTTTCATTATATATAAATCATGGGAGGCCGAAGCTTTGATGCACAAGAGTTAAGCTCAACGAAGGAGATAGCATGCCCTTCTCGTGAACAAGAGTTAAGCTGCTCGCTTATTGGCGTGTCTTAGATGGTATAAGTCACTGTTGATGGCTAAATCATCTGGCTAGTGGCTGAACGGAGTGTCCAACACTGCTTCTGCCGCGTCGGACGTCCTGCCTTTTTTTTGAAATAGCTTTGTGGACTCTTAAGGTTTCATATCAAATGTACAACTTTTTTAGATTATAGTGTTTTTTTTAAAAAAGTGATCAAGATCAGTTTTACTGGACATGCTTATATGCATGGAACAAACAGTAATGTCTATGGACAATTGGTTTAAATGCTGTGATGAGATAGTACAATTGGTTTAAATGCTGGGATCAGATAACCAAAGGTTTTAACGAAAGGAATAACAATAAAGTATTATTCTTTTCGTCTCATCTTAATGTTGACTGTGGTAGTAAATCAAGACCTTTTGCTTTAATGATTAATCCAAGAGCTAGCACATCAAGTAAATCATGGCCCAGTGGCTAGCTAATGATCGAGCTATGACTTTGTATAGCCAGATTAAGAGGCTTTATACTGTGGTTTCAAAGATGAAACTAGGCTATTGGCTCTCTGCACTATTATATAAGTTGTCTTTAGTAATATTTATAAGTGAAATGACAACAGTTAGAGATAAATACTATATCAACCAATTAACGTACTCATTCAAACAAATTACTGTAGTCTTCTATAAGTACCAAATGATTTGGAATCGGAGAAGATCCTCTATGAGTTGAGCTAGTCAAACAGTCTGGAATATGTGCATGATGATGATACTGTCCGAGGATCTTAACAAGTTCTAAATACCTTCATAGGAAACCGGGATGTAGCCATGTAGGGTAATTCCCATATTCGCTACGTGCACCCATCCTCTAGTCTCTTTGTACGAACCTCTCATAGACCTTGTTCTTTTCAGCGTATCGTACCGTTTGCGTATTACTGTAGCAAATTTTGTTATTTTTATATAGCCTATATGTTGTGATAATTCGCAACGATTTTTTCGTGGCTTTTAGTAGTCCTTCCAAAGATCGTAAAACTATTTTTCATTATTTTTCATAATCTTTAGATTGCTTTTCGAGGGCTCTCAAATTTGCTACAGTAATACGTCAACGCAACGATACGCTGAAAAGAACAAGGCCATAGGGCAATGAACATTTAACCAGTCACTGTATAAACTAGGACTCACTAAAATTCTTCAATTCCTTATACATTTTTTTTAAAAAAAATGGGCATAAAAACGACGACATATCATGCTTGTGATTTGAGAAAAAAAGAGAGTTCAATCTACATGTATGATGCCTATTAATATTAATATATAAGATCGAGCTGGATGATAGGTGTGAAGGTTTGCACGTCCAAATCATTATAAGAACATAAACTATTACTAAACTTGTCTTTTTTTCTATTATGCTTTACCTAATATGCAATATGCTATTTTTTCTTAAGATGTGTAATATTACTCAAATTCTCAATTACTGTAGCACCCTGATGTAAATAGGAAGATACTACGGAGTATACTATTCTGGGCTCCCAACTGTATAGCGCGTCCAAGTTGCTTCCTCTTATAAACATTCAAGAAAATTTCTCGGGAATAAACTTACTTCATGTAACAACTTAAAATAAAAAAGCAATGAGAAACCAGATGTGCAATAAAGAAAATTAAGTGCAACAACAACATTGCTTTGATGTTAAAAAAGCAATTGCGACAATTACATCATTGTCTTTTTTGTCATCTTTTTCTCTAGATATGGTAAAACATGTGTAGAGATACCCACTTCACCACCAAATTGAGGCTTTCTAACTCGTGTTGTCCAGAGCCAAATTTCTAAAATTCAGTGTTGTGGACAAGCGTTTGAGATCGAGTTCCAAAATCTAGCCACACGCTATCATGGATGATGTTTTTTATTGCCACTCTTGAATTCATAGTCATCGCTCAAGATCATCAATGAGAGGGAGATGAGGAGAGGTCACCACTAATCGCGTCGGGAGGAACCAAGTGACTAGGAGAGAGGGGGGGTGGGGGTGATTTTTCATCGCCACTCGTGAACTCATAGCCATCGTTCAAGAGCATTGATGAAAGAGGAAGTTGAGAAGAGGTCACCACTAATCCCCTAATACAACCATGAAGGCGTCGTGAGGAGCCAAGTGACTAGGAGAGAGAGGGGGGAGGAGGATGTTTTGGTAGAGGTGGAGATGGTGGTGTTTTTTATAAGGGAGTTGGTGGTAGGGAGATGAAAGATGAGGAGGAGATAGAAAATGGATAAAAAGAAGTGGGAGCGAGGAGAAGGTGTTCGATACATCACATTTTTTTATGAAAGTCCTTGAGGATTTTTTTTTTAATTGCATGCCCTTAAGGACATACATTTTTTTCCTTCAAAGATATTTAAGGGCAAATAATGATGTGAATTCATAAATAAAATTGCATCATGAATTCTTTTTAAAAAAATTCCTCGCCTTCTCTAGACATGTGTGAATAGCAATTAAAACGACATAACCAATAAACCCGGACAAATAAAAACCGCATAGTCCAGAAAAGGAATATTTTTTGCACACTTTAACCCCTGAACTCTATCCTCAATTGCAAGTTCTTCACCTTGCCCCTCTTGTTTTTGGAGAATTCACACCACCTCCTAAACCCCACCCAAAAACCCCTCACCTCCGACTCCGGCGAGCCCCGCGCCTCTCGCCGGTAAGGGCCTCTCGCACCGTCCATCTCTCTCTCGGACAAGAAAAGGAGAAGACTTTCGTGACCCCACGCGCTGATCGATCGTTACTTCTTTACAGACGGATCGCATGGCGTCGTCTCCGGCGGCGGTGGGAGACGCGGCCGCGCACGCGGCGGTTTCCATGGAAGCCGGTGCGGAACAAGGGAGCACATTGAGGCGTCCAGGGCGGCTCCGCGTCGTCCACCCGGACGTGGCGGAGTTCCTCCTGGGTACCCGTCGCCGGCGAACAAAGAAACCGGCGCCGGAGAGGAAGGAGGAGGGGGGCGAGTGCCCGCGGTACGACTGCGCGTTCGAGGACGAGGGATCGGAGGGGAGCCGCGGGTTCGTGCCGCCTCGGCTTGTGTGGGGCAAGGTGAGCAACCACCCGTGGTGGCCGGCGCAGGTGTTCGACCCGGCGGACGCGTCGGAGCTCGCGCAGCAGCATCGCACGGGGCGCCGCGCCGCCAGTGCCACCCTCATCGCCTACTTCTGGGACAAGACCTTCGCCTGGGCCGACGCGGCGGCGCTGCGCCCGTTCCGCCGCGACTTCCCCCACCTCGCGGGCCGGAGCGCCGTGTCCTCGTTCGCCGCCGCCGTCGACGGCGCGCTGGACGAGGTAGCGCGCCGCGTGGGTGCCGGCCTCTCTTGCGGCTGCTGCGCCGGTGGTGTCGCCAGGAAGCAGGTGATCGACAACGCCGGCGTGCGGGAAGGCGCGTGCGGGGCGGCGGTGGACGCCACCTTCACGAGGCACGCATTCCACGGCGAGGCGTTCGTCGAGTACATCTCTGCCTTGGCAATTGCGCCGGTGGCCGGAGCCGACCGGCTCGACCTCACCATTGCCATGGCCCAGCTGAAGGCATTCATCCGGTGGAGGGGCCCGAGAGGCCTTCCCAAGTACACTACTTCCCATGGCATTGAGGAGTTTGCCGATGCTGCCGCCACACCTGCATCGCGTGCCAAGAGTAGAAGGCCTAGGGGAGGAGATGATGGCGATGCTTCTGCTGGCAAACGCAGGATGACAAGGCGCAGCAGGGCCAGACCAAATGCAGCCTCTGAGGATCTGGATGATGCCTTGGAATTGGAAGGTTTAGGGCCCAGATCACATTCACCATCTCAGGAGATGTCCACAAAGATTGGGAAGCTCATGAGCCGAGCGGCGCAACAGATGTCGCGGTCACCAGTAGTCCCCAGAGAGAACGCCAATGCGCCTCAGGCAATTTCGTGCAGCACAATGGCAAGGTGCACAAGAGTTGCAGATGAGTGTCCCTCAATGAAGACTGGTGAGCTCAAGGAAGATCCTTTGCTGGGTAGGCTAGCGCTAAATTTCAGCAGTCCAAGCACTGTTCCTTCATCAAGTGACCTTGTCACGATCTTTAGCCAATTTGGGGCCATCAAGGAAGCTAAGGTAGAAAATAAAGTTGCTGCAGTGGTCTTCAAGAGGTCTGTGGATGCTGATGCGGCATTTTCAGGCACCTCAAAGATCAGTGCTCTAGGCGCATCCTTGATCAGCTTTCGTCTCACATACTTGCCGTCAGCTTCAATGACTGATCATCCACAGAGTGCATTGGACACTGAAGAAAAAGAATCACCTGTCTATTGAAGTTGTTCAGCAGTTGGCTAGATTTACCAGGTTTCTTCTGTTGATCCCTGAGAATATAGCTCTCTTCGGTTTTTCCATGCCAATCACCAGTCCTTTTCTTTTTCTTTTTTTTGCCAAAAGCCCAAAAGCAGTTGGAAAGGATTCTACTGATAATATATCATAGTTCATAGATAGAGTTTACAAATTACAGAGCAAACAAAAAGAAACACATTATATCAAGAGTACAAATTAAGCCATTCCTGGATAGATGGTTGCTTTGCTTTGCTCGGTGGATAATCATACCACATTCTTGCTTAAATGCTCCTTACAATCTGTGATGGTTTTATCAATACTTTGGCAGACCTTTTTATTCCTTGTAATCTAAATACTTCATGTCGTCAAAATAATAACTCCATTAGAAAACTCTGCGAAAGTTTATCCTTATGTTCATAAATGAATTCATGAACTCCATGTCACAAGTATGTTTTTCTTGCAGGTCATGGTGATATAGGGCAGTGAAGAGGTTTAGCTGTTCATCCATACTTCTAGGAAGAAAGTTAGATCATGAGGTGACAATCTGTCGCGGGAAATGTTCAGTACCCGTAGGATTAGTTGATTAAGTTATATCCTTTGTACTGTTTCGTAGACTCTCTGTTAATGTTGCTGCTTCAGTGACATCTTTATTGGTTATCTTCTATAAGGTGGTATGTCACAGCCTGCAGATGAGTTACGTATGACTGTAAAGACATTAACTAAGTTGATGATCATTTCACTTGAATAGTTCTCCTGTCCTTTACTTTTAAAAAAAAAACATTCGGGAATGCCCTTTGTTCGACATTCTACTGTCAGCTTGGATGAAAATTGTTATTGTATTTGCAGATAGCTGGATGCCTGGATGATCGTTTAAGCCACGGAATCTGTGGCATAAAGTAATCTGTTGGTGATTGTGTGCTCCAAGTGTGGTTGGTAGGCTTGGCAATGCACGGTTGCCAGCTATATATGAATGAATGCTCTGTGTACACCATTGTGTTTCTCCATTTTCTTTGCCTTGCAGTAATGGCATATCAATTAAGATTAGCATGAATTTCAGTGACTTCGGCTGTTGTATCTACACTTTCCTCGACAAACTAACAAAGCGGCTGAAAGTTAGTATTGACCTGATCGCATTGCCCTGGTGATCAAACCATGCAGCTGCTGGCAATTACTACCTCTCTAAATCAAGTTGGTTGCTACCGCTGTTGCTTAGCCTCAATTCTAATCAACCAACAACCTAACCTGGTAACAGAAGTAGATTGTTGCTTTCATTAGAGAGCAAGAAGCCGTTACATTTTCTGGCCAGCTCCTGCAGACTGCAGCATGCTTCCCTTTGGCAGAGGCCGAGGCCTGAGAGGCATGCCCTACTGCACAGTGGGAAAGAGAGTTCCACCTCATCGTATAACTTCGTATAATGTATGCTATACGAAGTTATTACGCTCCGCTGTCTCAACTCTCACAAGGGATCAATCAACTGCATCTTTGCTTATTCCACAGCAACTGCTACTAGTTATTGAAAGCAGCTTCTTCTTCAAATAGAAAAGATAGAACTGCCACTGGTTTAGGATCCAAAGCTAAAACAAAGCATTTTTTTAGCAAGAAAAGCTAGCAAAGCTTATAGTGGGTGTTACATTTACAGAACCATTTTTTTATCATCTCAAATTTTCTCTGCAATCTATTCCTTGTGTTGGAAATCATCTGGAGTCTCTGGCTAGAGCACAACACCAAACTTTTTCGTAACGACGAGCGTCCGATTAAGGTCTTCCTCAACCATGTGCTTGAGGATTTTCGCCTTTGGAGCCGGGTACATATATAATTACATTGTATCTTTTACACCCTGCGGTCTCTTTGGCCCCGGCTTTTTCCTTATAGTCTCTCTTATTTTTAAATATATGGCAGTTTTCTGCATTTTACTCAAAAAAAATTTACAACGTCCTGCGACCTATAAACAGATTCATGCAGCATGATTGATTCACCATTGGGACCTGCTTATTTCCACGCATGATTTGACGCAGCCATGCTAATTATACTTCTTTACAGCTCTAGATTAGGGAGTTGTGGCACTTCGCGTACCTGCATTGAGGCTGCATAGGGTAATATACAATTAACTGCCACTTTGTTCTGTAGTGAACTAGTTATGGCTTTATAACCTTTCTTTTTTCCTTGAGGGCTTACTCTAATGCTTTCTAGAAGGAATTAATCAAACAAGTGGACTAGCGTCAAAGCTCAAGAGATTCTTGTCCCTCTTCTATAAAATGCGGCTACTAATTGTAGGCAAGCTTGCCTTAGGGCAAAGGCGTCTCTGTGCACTAATCCTACCTATACACCCATATAATTGATCGCAATGTGGTGTCCGGCGGTGGACCCAACCATTTATACCTAGGTTAAAGTAGATAGCAATTTTTTATATTTTAGCCTATAAGTGGGACAAATGAACAGTCTATTATTGGTAGTTTGAATATCTAATAGATTCGATCATGAAATAGTGTGTTTATTATTGTTGTATTCCTATAATTTAACTAGTTTGTGGTGTATTTGGCCAATATAGACAAAGGAGATTTCTATCTTGCCCAACCTATATTTTTATTCTGTGTCCGCCACTGATGGTGTCAATCAGACAGAGCGGGCAAAGTATGGCCCGTTTGGAACGAATTAATTCAAGCCGTTTCTGACTTTTTTTTACGGTTAATAACCATAAAGGTATGTTTAGCATCTTAAATATACAAAAGGGAGTTTCAGCTCCCTCTCAATGCCACGTGTCACGCGTCATTGTGCCACCGTCCTGTTCATTCGCGGCCGTCCGTTCGCGTGCGCCAGCCAACTCCGACTGTTCATTAGTTTTTTACATATAAAAGATTTTTTTTGCACATAACTCTCAGCAACGTGGGTGTTTTGGTGGGGTTGGTTAGCTGAACCAGCTTCTCAGCTGGAAGGCCGCGGTTCGAACCCCGCGTGCGCCTCTTTTTTCGGCCGCTTTTTTTTCGGCCTCAGCGCGCGTGCGTTCCTAGCTTATCAACAAAAATGTGCGTGTCAACCCGCCTTCTTCCAACCTTGGTTTTGGAGTTTGGCACGTTTGGAAGCCACGGGATTTAGGTGTCATGCATCTTTCTAAATAAGGTGGTCATTTGATTTAAGGGAAAATATTTGGTGCAAAAGATTTTTCAGGGCAAAAATGCAAAAAACATATCTTGACCTTTGAATCTCATCTCAGTGGTCTAGCTAAAACATGAAAACATGAAAAACAATTATCATGATTTTGCACACAAGTGCATAAGTGGGAAAGAGAGTTCCACCTCAATGCATCTAGATTGTATAGATTGGATCTAATAGACCATGATGAGTTTTTGTACTTGTGCACTGAGAAATCTTTTACACATAATATTTTTCCTTGATTAAATATTTTGAAGTTTTATGACTTTTATATTTGTAGTATTTAAAAAATCTCATCTAAAATCCGATGTTCCTTCTGAGGTTTTTTTTTTGGGTGTATGTGGGGATGGGGAATGCCACCCACTCAATTACATGTAGCATCACCGTATAAGAGCATGTACAATGATACACGTCACCTATCTTTAAACCATTTATTAGACTTGTCATGTAGGATGGATGATGATATAGAGAAGAAAAGGCGTGCATATAAAGTTCGGTCATATCCAATGTAAGAGTCGACTCTATACAAAAACTAAAAAATTATGTGCGAGCAAATTATCTAAAAAAGTGTGTAACTATTTCTACCACTGTATACATAGTCTCTAGTGCTATTTATAAGTAACATTACAATGATTAGAGACAGTTGTTCTCTCAACTAGGAGTATTATACATGCCCTAATAGTCATATATCTACACGCTATTATTTTAATTTTAGATAAAGAAATACTTTTGACCTCTATATCTACGACATATACGACTGATAAAAGTTCGTAGCAACATACAGAATATTAACACTTAAAACCATATATAGTAAATGTTATAGGAAAAAAAAATATAAGCAATAATCATGTTATTCACTGCCTAACCATATTTAAAGCAGAACATCCTAGCAAAAACAATTTGCAAGAGAGTGGCATTCTACAAGCTACCACAGTACAATATACTCCGTACTAACTACTGATTCACGACGGACAGATAAGATGAAGCATAGGCAAAAATTGCCAAAAGAGAGGACGGGGTTTCAACGTGATCCATCCACTTAAGCCTTGTTCTTTTCAGCGTTACGTACCGTTGTGTGTTAATTTAGCAAATTTTGATATTTTTATATAGCTTATATGTTGTACTCCCTCCAGTTTCATAATACTTGTTGTTTTTGACATTGACACGGTCTTCGAAATACAATTTTGACCATCAATTACTGATAAAATGTATCTACAAAATTCATGAAAATATGATATTGCGAAAGAAATTTCACGACGAATTTATATATACAGTTTTTATGTACACAATCAAAATATTTTAAAAGTTTTTTATTTATAAAATTTTAAAACTTTGACTTAGAACAAACCTAAAACGACAAGTATTATGTAACTGGAGGGGTAATAATTTGTAACGATTTTTTCGTGATTTTTAATAGTCTTTCCAAAGATGATAAAACTATTTTTAAATTATTTTTTTTTATCGTTAGATCTCTTTTTACGTGCTTTCAACTTTGCTACAATAATATGCCAATGCAATGATCCTCCGAAAAAAACCGAGTCCCTAAGGTCAGCCAGGGTCTGAACCGTTGAAGCGGAGACGTGGCTGCTCTTCACCTTGCAAAGTGCAAGCTACGGCGCCATGGATCGATGAAGCAACCAGCCCAAGAAAGAAGAAGCACCAAAAGCATAACACATAAAAAATATACTCCACTCACACGCACTGAAATCGCTCCTCTCTTTTTTTTTTCCCCTTCGATTTGATAATCTCTTCTACCTGGTCAGTGGCGATGCCCGTTTGTTTGACTCTCCAGTTCTTGTCGGGACCCCGTCACCCGCACCCCAAGCTACACTAAGCTCGCTCACTGCCAAGCGGGCCACAACAAGGTAAAGTCCCACCTTCCAGTGGGTGCGTACGTAATGGCTTCGGTGCGCTGATCCTGAACCAGGCGTCCTCGAGGCAAGGGACCAAGGAAACTACTAGGAGGGTCACTGACACGTGGGCCCCTAGAGCCGCGCATGCTGGCTCCGGGGCACGTGCCCGCGGCGGCCTCGTGCGGGGAGCCGCGTACGCCGCACAGGGTGGTACACAGGCGCAGCGGCCGCATAAACCCGTAGAAGCGAGCGTGCGATGCTGCATTGCCATTGCCATGCCATTGCAGCTGAGCTGAGACCGAGAGGAGAAGGCACGAGCCGAAGGGAGAAGAGGAGGAGGAGGAGGAAGAAGAAGAAGAAGCAGCAGCCGCTTGGGATTGGGAGGAGGTGAGGACATCCATCCTGCAATGCTGTGCCTTCGATCCCCTCTTTCTTTCTGTTGCAGAGATGCATGGTCAAGACACTTCCTTTGACCAGAGATGCATGTGCCTGCCTTGGCCCCATCTCCTGGTGTGAGGAGGGTTTTTCTTTGGGGTTTGGTTCTTTGGTGGTGTGCAAGGGGCATGCTCTTCTGTGGTGTAGGGAGGGGGAGAAGGGGATCAAGAAAGGTTCAGAGCTTTCGAGCTTTGGTCTTTCACGCCTTTCTCCATGGCTGGCTACATAGCTAGCTGAAGATCAAGAAAGGGTTTTTCTCCTTTTGCATTCCTTGCTTTGTTTCTCCCTCTTTGGTTTTCTTATCTGCTTGTCTGTTTGAATATATGCACTGATCTCGTGTGAGTTCTTTCGTTTCAGAAATAGGTTTTCTTCCGTTTAAATGCACCTTCTCACTATCTTTTCCTTGTTCTTGTTGGCTATAGATTGGTGAAGAATCTAATAAATGCGCCTTTTAATAATACTGTGTTAGTACAATATCGATGTGTTAATCCAGAGAACTTTAGATTGTGCCTCAGCTCTTCAGATTCTTAAATAATCTCCCATCTTTTCCGCTGTGCTTGCACCATCCCTCAATCCCCCCTGTTTAGCAATGAAGCATTGCCCCGTTGCACTAGTTCTTGTCCATCAATGTACTTCTCCACTACACAGATATGAGCAGGATCTAATAATGGCCTATCAGCACAGGGCCTTCTCTGTAACTGTGCAAGTTTCCCCCTTTGAATTCTTGACCCCCTTTCTTTTTACCTTCTGCTATGCTCTTGCTCCATTCCATGCAAGGCTGCCATAATTATTCTCCTCTGGAGAAAAAAGTGACCATTTTAGCCCTAATTGCTTTGTGTGGGTGGTCGATGAATCGAGGGCAGTTTGGTACCTCTGCAATATTTTACAATTGCTGTGGGAGTGGGTTTCTGCTGTTTGCTGGATCCCTTCCATTGGGGTCCTTCTGTGCAACTTGCTGTACTGTTACCTCTGCCTGAGCCCGAGGCTACCAGGTGTGGCACTGCACAGCACATTTATTATTAAATTCAAATGTGAGGAAAGAGGTATCATCACCTTTTCCTTTCTTTTTCAGCTTTTTTGAATTGTAGAGGTATCAGGTTAATTGGATCGTATGCTTGTACTATGTTTTTGAGAATTTGTCATGGTTGAATGGCAACCAGATAGTCTTACTTCTGCGTAATTAATTCCATGCTTGAGTTATTGTCTATCTGCAGCTCTTTTTACTCATTTCATCCGTGGTACTTTCTTGGTTGTTGCAGCAGTTAGGGTGTGTGCAGACGGATTTGGTAATTTGGTGAGGAATCCCATCATGCAGGCTTCGAAAACCAGGTTAGCTGTAGATATTCTAGAGCTCTTGCTTTTCTCTCTCTCTCTCTCTTCTTTTTTGTTGATTGCTCAAGCACAATGTTTGTCGCTGCACTTGACAGCAGTACCAAGGATGGATATATTGTTCGTATTAGATCTAATATATTGTACTCGGGCCGATGCAGCTCAAATTTGTCCTTTACTTTTGCATTGTGAAACTGTTATATAAATATAGATCTTGTGTTTCGTAGGATATTTTTTCCTTTGCCTTTGTGAAGCATCAAGGTGAATATATATGTTGGGCTAACATGCTAACATTATAGATTTCTTCTTTAAGTGAATTATGTCACCGATATCAAATCAATTTTGGTTAAAAATGACTATTGGTACCTGCCATTTCTAGAGTTATACAAATACTAGTGAATTTTTTTATTAGCCAAAACAAAACTAATGAATTATGGATATAGTAGGAGATACTCCCTACATTCTTTTTATTTGTTGCTGTTGACTTTTGGACATATCCTTTGACCATTCGTCTTATTAAAAAATTTAGTGCAAATATGTAAAAATATAAGTCATGCTTAAAGTACCTTTAATGATAAAACAAAGCATAACAAAAATAAATGATACTTAAATAGTATTTTTGCATAAGACGAATGGTCAAAGGGCATGTCTAAAAGTCAATAGCGACAAATAAAAAAGAACGGAGGGAGTACTTTTTATCGGTCCTCTGCCGAGCAACTGTTTGCTGATTTCTTTGCCTCTGTTATCACTGTCTTCAATAATATGCATTCATTAGCACAGTCTTCATGCTTAGGGCCACATTATTGCATGGCATTTAATAAAATTGTATTCACCATCGGTGTATGAGCTTGTTGCTTTGATCAACAACTGCATGCTCAGATAAGCTGTCCTTTCAAGAATGCAGCAGGTCAGCTGTATTTTTTTTGGGGGGAGGGGGGGTGGAGTGTGGAAGCTCCATCTTCTCATGCTCATTGTTACGCATACGGTTTCATCTGCTACTTGGGTCGCGTTAAGGGCCTGCGGCAAATATGATCGTACAAATGTCTATCCTGGGTTTAGGTTTTTCTTGAACCAAATGCAGTTTTTGGTTTTCAAGTTTTAGGTAAATTTAGGTACCAACATAAATTATAGGACCTGATGAGTCCAGAAATGCTCAGCAGGGGTGAATGCCTTGATGATGAGATGTTTCCTGATGATCATAAGCTGCTACCCGGAATCATGAATATTTTGATATTCTTGTTATCTTAGTGCCATTTATAGTTTGTTGTGCAATTAAAATACCATAGTGTTTATGAACTTCAGCAACACGTTTACAATGCTTGCAATCTTACCTCCTTGTTGGTCAAGTCCTGATTTTAGGTTATTAGCTTCTTTAGATGTTCTTTTCAACGCTAGCTGATACTACAAGGTTTTGTTTTGATTCCTGCAGGAATGGGCCTTCAGACGCTCCACAGAGGACGTCTCCTGCAATACCATGGTCATCTTCTGTGGCGAAAACTGGAGGGAATGAAACTGATTCCGCAGGAATCACACCAACAAGAACACCTACAGACAGGAGCCCTAAGGTGGCGAAAACCGGACGTCATGAAACCGACACTGCAGGGATGACACCAACAAGAATACCTAGAGAGAGAAGCCCCAAGGTGGCAAAAGCCGGAGGTCATGAAACCGATTCCACAGGGATCACACCAACAAGAACACCTACAGAGAGGAGCCCTAAGGTCATTGAGCGCCGGTCACCACGAAGCCCAATTACCGAGGTAGAGACTTGTTTCACAATCGTTACATTGCCCTTGCATGATAAAAATTTATTTACCACTTGTAGTATGGTTTTATTCATTTGAATTATTTAGTCACATGAGTTGCACTTATTTTTTAGAAGAAGCGACCAAGTAGATTATCTGAGATGGAGTCTAAGATCAGCCAACTCCAAGATGAGCTGAAGAAGGCCAAGGAGCTGCTGAACTCATCAGAGGCACGAAGGCGTCACACACAGCAGGAGGTTGAGGAAGCAAAGAAACAGGAGCAGGCTGCAACTTCGAAGCTTGAAGACATGCAACGCCAACTTGCTGAGTTCACAGCTGCAGAGGAATCCCGAATCCAGGAACTGCGCAAGGTCCAACAGGAGCGCGACCGTGCCTGGCAGTCTGAGCTTGAGGCTTTGCAGAAGCAGCAGTCACTGGATACCACTGCACACAGCTCAGCCATGTCAGAGATTCAGAGGCTGAAGCAGCAATTGGAGGCCACAATGGAGTCTGATGCTGCACATGCCAAGCAATGTGAGTATGCAGAATCTGAGCTTGAGGGCTTGAGACAAGAGATGGAGCTCCGGCTTGCGACCATGGAGGGCCTGAAGGTCAATGTCGGTGAGAGTGACAAGGCTGCAGCTGCGGCAAATGCCATGGCAACTGAGACAAAGCAGCAGCTGGAGACAGCAAAGGCTACCATTGACTCGCTCTTAACTGAGGGTGTCCAGTTGCAAGAATGCCTGAGGTCTAAGGACACCGAGCTCAGTAAGTACAAGGCTCGGATAGTATCACTTGAGGAAGATATGAAGAATGTACAAATAGCATGTGATGATACTGCGAAATGCGCTCAGGATGGTCCTGCTGATGGCGCCTTTGGCAGTCCTGAGCCTGAACCTCTGAAGAAGGTAGTCAATGGCAGCTGCGGAGGTCCTGACCCAGGGATTGAACACCTGCGGACAGCGCTTGAGGTGGCTGAGATAAGGTTCCAGGAGGAGCAAACCCGGATGACCATCGAGATGAAGACTGCCTATGAAATGCTGGACGATGTGAAGTCTGAGTGGGCACGCAAAGTGCATGATCTTGAACTTGAGCTGAAGAGCAAGAATGACGAGCTCATGGAAGTGAAGGCAGCTTTAGTGGGCAAGGTGCAGGACTTTCAGAGGTCAGATGGCATGGGCGAGATGCAACCGGAGCTGGAGGCGAAGCTGATGAAGTCCATCACCAACATCACAGAGCTCAAGGCGAGCCTGATGGACAAGGAGAACGCTCTGCAGAGTGTGATGGAGGAAAACGAGACCCTCAAGCTGGAGGCGGCCAAGAAGGAGGCTGAGGTGCAGGGGAGATATGAAGCAGCAGTGGCGGAGCTGGAGCTGGCCAAGGCTGCAGAGCAGGATGTCAGGATGCGGCTCGGGTACGTGACCGAGGAGGCAGACAAGAGCAGCCGGTGTGCTGCCAGGGCCTCGGAACAGCTGGTTGCCGCACAGGCGGTGAGCTCCGAGATGGAGGCAGAGCTGCGCCGACTGCGGGTGCAGTCCGACCAGTGGCGCAAGGCCGCAGAGGCGGCAGCCGCCGCGCTGACAGGCAACAATGGTGCGGGGAACAATGGCAGGACAGTGGAGAGGACGGGATCGCTGGACACCGAGTACAACAACTCCATTGGCGGGAGGCTGATGAGCTCGCCATTCTCAGACGAGGTGGACGGTGAGTCGCCAAAGCGGCGGAACAGCGGCGTGCTGAGGAGGATGAGTGGGCTCTGGAAGAAGAGCCCCAAGTGAAACCTGATGGTCAGAACTCGAACAAATAGGTGAGGTAAATCCTGTGGCAATGTCGCAGTAGCAAGTAACAAGAAAATTCAGGAGTTGTCACTGATCGGTAGTACAAATGTTTGCTACTAGCTAGTTGAGTTATTAGGATTACTGTGATGAATGAATGGATGTAACCATAAATGGATGGATTATGGATACTTGCAGAGCTAGCTAGTCTCAGTATCTGTAACTCGTTTCTTGTTTGGAGGATTACAGTGCACTAGTTCTGTCAAATGTTATGGTTGGCTCTGTGAAGTTTTCATGAAATCATGAGGAGAATCTTGTGCATTGCCTAGTCTTAACTATGAGAAGAATTTATTGATGCTGACATCATGTATCTCCTGCTGCTCTGAAATTACCTGGTTTCCGATCAGATGGTGGCCGATTTTTCGCACGGCTGCAGCCGCCGCCTCCTGCTCTCCCATGATTTATTTATCCTTTTCATCTAAAATATATGGCTCGCCCATCCCGTGGGCGATCTGATTCCCATCTCACTGAGCTTGCCATGGATTCCACGCATCTCGGCCGATGCCACGGCAGCGAAGGGGTTGGCCTCGGGGCGACCACCGTGCTCCTCGAAGGCGGTGTGGAGGTGGCCTACGAGGGCGTGGAGGCGACCGGCGGCCGGCGGCCGGTGGGCACCTTCGTCTTCCGAACTGGTCGCCGTGCTCAGGTTGTCCACAGCCGCCACGCTTCCTCTTCCTTGCATGCCTTCTTCCTCAGCTCCGGTTGGCCTCACATCTGAAGGGGAACCGAGCGGCCTCATATTTGTGGCAAGCTCCCACCGGTCACCAGTGTGATGGGCGATCGTCCCTCACGGCGCTGATGGCTAGGGCGCCTATCTCCCGTGGTTCGGACAATCGCTTCTAGGCCTTCACAACTCAGCTTAGCGTGGCGTATAGTTTCCTTTCAGCAAAAATTACAGTATCTTTTAGTATAGCCTCTTTTTATATAGCCTATTTGGTGTAATAATTTTTCTCAGTTTTTTAGTCCACCTCTTAAAAATTCTAAAACTATTTCTAATTATTTTTTTATAATATGTAAACCTCTTTTTAAAGACTAAAATTTTTTTGAAACGCGCTAAACTGAAATATACAAGGATGGACACCTATATTTACAAAAAGAAATAGGCGAGGCAAATATTTTTAAGAGAATCGCTTTTGCACAGATTATTTACCATAATATTTCTAATAAATTTTCCATAGTTTTATAGGATTCTTCTCGAAGATCTCAAAAAGATTTAATAATTTTTATCTTTTATATCTGTTTTAGAAACTTTTAATATTTTAAATTTTTTTTGCACCATTGATCTCCAAACTTGTCCCGTCTGTGCGCATAAATCAGTAAGTATCGAAACTGCTTATTTAGTTACCCAAACTTTTAAAACCGTTGCAATCAAATCCATAGAGTAGTTTTTTAAGCTGTTTTGATGATATGAACTGCAATGTCAGTGTCTATATTGTATTTTTTCTTACTTACTTTTAATGTAGGACCTACTTGTCATCTCTTGCCCTCTCATCTCTCTACCTCTTCTTGCATGCACGTACGCGAGAGCTCCCACGTTAAAAGTAAGAAAGAAAAGAAAAATTGCTACGTAGACACTGATATGGCAGTGCACATCACCAAAACAGCTAAAAAACCAGTCTATGGATTTGATTGCAATGGTTTCGCAAGTTTGAATACCTAAATAAACGGTTTCGATACTTACGGATTTACGTGCATAGACAAAACAAATTCGGAGACTAATGATGTAATTTACTTTTTTTTTTAACTAGGGTCAAAATCAAATCAGAACGGCGAAACGACTCGATCAACTGATAGGAATGATGATGCTATCGAGAGCTATCGTACGTGGCGTTGTCAACTCAATATAAACACGTAGTACCGCCGCTGCCGCGGGGTCGCCGTGTGACGTACCGACGTGTCGCCCTACGGATCAAACACTTCATCCATAAGGCCACGTGTGGGCAGGCAGCTGATGATAGTTACCCTAGCGATAGCGACGTATGATCAAGCCAGATAAGATCATTAACAGGTCCATTACAATTCTATACTTACATACTATGGATCAGATGCATACGATTACATACACTTACCGGCTTAATTATCTTCCAGGGGTGATTAAGACTGTTTTGAGTTGTTGTATCAAGTACTCCCTCCGTTTTTTTTATTTGACGCCTTTGACTTTTTGGCACATCTTTGACCATTCGTCTTATTCAAAAATTTAGTGTAAAGTTGTAAAAAAAAGACATATTTAAAGTACCTCTATTGATAAAACAAATCACAACAAAATAAATAATATTTACAAAAAATAATTTGAATAAGACGAATGGTCAAAGGCGTGTCGAAAAGTCAAAGGCGTCAAACAAAAAAAAACGGAGGTAGTAAAATGAATGCCATGCAATAATTTTAACGCGTTTGTTAAAAAAACTCTCAAATTTATGTGTAGCTATATAGTTTTACGGTGAAGGAGTCGTAATTATAAATCTGGCCGTATCGTTCTCAAGCAGTAGTTAGCGTAGATCTTACTCCCTCCGTTCCAAATTATAGTTCATTGTTGACTTCGTCTTATTCAATAAATATATGTAAATACTATTTATTTTGTTGTGATTTGTTTTATCATTAAACATATTTTAAGCATTACTTATATTTTTGCATGTTTGCACTATATTTTTGAATAAAACGAATGGTCAAAAGACGTTTCAAAAAGTCAACAGTAACTACAATTTGAAACGGAGGGAGTATACAAGTATTTTACGAAAAATTTGGTAATATAAAATCCTGCAGTGAGCACTCGTAATTCATCAGTACAATCATTGTGATAGCGTCTTGTCGAGAAAACACTGGAATTTACCGACTCCCACTAGCTTGCTGATTAATCCAAACAAATCATTACTATGTTTTTTTAATAATGAAATATATTCCATACTCTACATTATAGAGACATATATGATCTTTACGACTACAGAAATCTTCGAATGACCGCTCTACTCGAAAAAGATATAACACAAACTTTTAAAAATCAGTAATATAATTATTAATTTGCTATCCATGATTATTTTTTGTAAAAAGAAATGACAACCATCTTCAATAAAAGACAAACTTTGTGTACGGACTACGGAGTCCTTGTTACTTCCCTTTTTAATAAGACGCGACTGCGTTAGGCTTTCCTAAAAGTGACTTTTATAAAAGGAAAACTTTACATTTATCAATACAATATGGTTTCTATAAGCAGAGGCGAACGCAACCAAAAAATAATAGAAGGGACAGAAGTTTAGCTCAAGGTGCTGCTCTGCCAACTAAATTCTGCTTCTTTTAATCTCAAAACCTTGGAGCGAGCCCCCATATTAAGTGAATATAATTATTTGAGGATTTAAATTTAAAGCAATTTAACTAAACATCAAAATACTCTTAAGCAACAAGGAAAAAATATAAAAAACTAAGTAGTATAGGTCTAACGAGATTAAAAACCTAAAATTCCTAATAACAGTCCAAAATCCCCTACACGATTTGTTACACAAGCTTTTTGACAAGCATTTGCTGCAATTGGCCGTGTAAACCAAAAGCCTATCAATAAATAGGAACACATTCCCACAAGTTTCCAAAAAAATAAATTTGTATCAAATTGGAACTACTAACTAATCCCAACATGGAAGTACTGAAAAAACTTATATAAACAAAAAAATCTCAAATATCCTTCATCACAAGACATATAGCCATCACTATAAATAAGAACGTATAAGAACTTGCTATGACCGATTGATAAGACACTACTACACAAATCCATCATGAGATTGCAGATAGCATATTGGACCTTATTATAATCAATAGACGCAAATAAAAATCCGTAACAGAATTGCAGATTAACTTCAATATGGATTATTGTAGGCAATATAACACAATTACATATTCGTAACAAGAGTGAGGACAAACTATTGATTCTAGCTAGCGAACACCTTTAAAAGCACGACATGCACCTTGCTAGTTGTTTTACGATTCTATGGAATCGTTTCTCTATGAGCTCGTATTCTTGGAAATTTGGAGCATCTTATCATGATCGCTATCACCCACCAAAGATCAACGTGGCAATGAGGTTTAGACGATTGTTATAGATCGATCATTGTCCACTACCGTTTGTTTTATCATCAACTTTGTCCTCATGGTGAATTGAAAGAGATCCATGACACAAAGTTCATGATGTATGGGTGCACTCAAGGCGATCCAAGTGGTGAAACCGCCACTTAGCCCCCACCCATCACCCCAAACCCTGAACCACCACACTCCGACTCCTCTTCGTTGTAGTCCCTGTCAGCGGTGGCGATGAGCCCTCCTTCCTATCCTTCCTCCCCCTCCCTCCTCTCTCCTTTGTGCTGGTGCTAGGGTAGAGTGATCTTTTGGCCAGTGGCCGCAGCAGCTCTGGTCACAGGACACCTAGATCTGGTGGCGAGCCAGTCGGATCTACTCCCTGTTTGACAGCAGGACCACCCTTCTATTCAGATGTCGGGTGAGCTATGGTCAACTACCTCCTAGATGCGGTAGGACCCAATGTTGGGGAGGCTAGGCGACCACCCTATCCCTTTGCGTGCTCGAGTCAGTCAGGGTGGGTTCCTCCCTGCCGACCTTTGGGTAAGATCGCGGGGCGGCTGTGTTCGAGGAGGTGGCCTCGTCAGCCCCTCCTTGCTGGCCATTCTACTTGGACGACTCGACATTGGATGATCAACTGACAAAGGGTGCCTGGGTCAGCTTGGGTGGCACAGTGAAGTCGGTATTGCCTTTGGTCCTCCTTCTCCGTCATTGCCACCCCCTGCAGACCTTCTCCTGCTCGGCTCCCCCATCTGCCATGGGAGCTGCGTGGCGCTAGGACGTCTGCGCGGGTGGTGGTTTCTTCGTCAGTCTTCCAGTGGTGGCCGAGGTGGCGATTGGTTCCTTGGCTACAACTCCCCTTCAATGTGGCTTTAGGGAGAGGGTGTGTCAAACGAAAAGCTTTCCCTTTTGGGCCAACGATGGCAACATTGTTGGCGTCATTTCCTCCTTGAAGGCACTGTTGCGGGGCGCACCTCCACTGTTGCGGGATGAAAACCCTAGTTGCAGGCAAGACAATGGTGGTGGCCTTTCACCGTCGCTCCCTCGTTGGAGGCGTCACCGTGGCTTGTTCCTCCACGATGTTGGTGGGTCATTAGTCGGAGTGCCTCCACTTTTGCTGCCGTGCGCTACTCGGAGTCTTGGTGTGCTGTGATTTCCCCTTTGGAGCTAGTCTCTTCTTGCTGCTGTCTCCTCCTCAACCTCGTTGTTGTTGGCCTTGACGCAATGTCCTTTGCCTGGGAAGCTTCTTCTTGTTGCCGTAGTCCCCACCCATGATGATCTAGTGGCTCCAATGTCGGCCGCTGGCAACGTCCTCGGTGGTCACTTTTGCTTCACTTTAGCCCCCCAGTTTCTCCCATCTTTGAGAGGCTGATGCTCGAACCGTGTACCCCCTCCCCTCTATGAGGAATGGCAACCCGGTTGGGGCATGTCCCTTCCTTAGGGCACGAGACTTCCATTGGAGAGTGGTACGCCATCATGGAGATCCTCTACGACCATCTTCATTCGCTCTTCTTTTTCCCGGCAACACAGTGGTTTGTGAGGTGGGTTCAAGCTCCGGACGAGCATCCTACTCGGCGTTGGTGGCTATTGTTGGCTTTAATGGTGCCCGATGAGGGACAAGGTGCACGCTCGACGATGGACGGGGCATCTTATGTTTTGGCTGTGCTTCGTTTTCAATGGCAGCTGTCGGGGATAAAATTACGGCCCATTGCCATGGCCCACTCCCTGACGGCCCAATCGAACAGCCTGCCAGGGCCCAGCTCTCTGGAAGGTTCTATTTGGCCCATGTGCATCCTGCCAAACAGCTCTTTAGTTGGCATGGTGCGTAACGGCCAAGGAATCGTGTTTGAGTCCGTCTCGAACAGGAGTTCTGCACGGCTACGTGAAGACCCGGACGTTGGTTTTCCGGATTGGAATAGGAGTCGTGTTCCCCAAGAATTGGAGTTTACCTTATCTACCTTAGGATGTATTTGGCATGGTACGAGATTGTTACGTATTCGTAGTTAGCCCGGCCCGATTCTCCTCCGGTAGTTCAGTTGTTTACCACTATATAAACCAAGCCCTTACGGTGTGTAGAGGGCACCTGATCATCCAACATCGCATTGTTGCATACTACTCGCCGAGACCTATTCGTCTCGTCGAGTTCCAACTTGTAATCCTCTTTGATATAAAGAAAGGCTGGACGTAGGGCTATTATCTCTCCCGAGAGACCTGAACCTGGATAAAAACCCTTGTCTCCCTGTTCGTCGTTGATTGCTGTTCGTGTTGTTCGGCGTGTCTCCTATCTCCCTTTCTTAAGAACCTTAGTTGACTTGAGATCGATATCTCAACCGTCGACAGCAGCACCGATCGGTGTTTTGTGCTTGCCTTGCATGTCGTGTGGTTGGTGGTTTTATTTGCGGTCACTGTCTACGCTGTTTGGCTCATTGAGCTAAGCCTCACGGGTTTTTGGAGTTCTGTTTTAGCCTTTTGGGTTTCTAGGCATGCGTTTTGGTTGTGGACTACTGAGTTCTCTCCTTGTAGTCATTCTTTGGCAAGGCGATCGACTTAGTCTGAGGTGGCGTGCAGTGGCATATGTGATGGCGATGTTCGTGCTACCATGGGTCTTGGTGTTTTGCATCGGATTGTAGCAACTCTTCTCTTCTTCTTTAACAAAATGTCAGAGCTCCTATTTCTCTTTAAAGTTGCTCGAAAAAAAGCTCGGGATGTATTTTCTTAGAAAACAAAGAAGAGGACTTTGTTGTCAGGGGAGAAACACCGAGACTTTGTCGAACGTTATTGGCCTATCGGAGATGCTCCTAGGGGCCCGCTTTGCAACGCCTTAATTATCCTGTCTCGTGCTCTCGTGTCCATGATACGCGCTGCACCGGCCTCGTTATTTATAATCATCAACTGTCAACTGACACAAATAGTCCATCGGATTTGGTTCTAAAAACGGCAACGCGTCGAGATTTCAAAAAAAAGTCAACGCGTTTTAGCATTATTTTAAGGCTTAAGTTAACAGAAAAGGTATTTCAAAGAAAATCTAAATCAATGTATCTGTTCTAAAAGGAAAAAAAATGTGTGTTCAGTTTGTAGGTTTGATTCAAAGAAATTTTGTATGTTAGAAAACGTGAGATCTTGTGCTAATTGTAACTCTAATCTCATGTAACTCTAATCTCATGTTCTCGTCGGTTTCGATTCATTTGCTGAAATGCTGAATTCATTTTTGAATAATTTGTATAGCCTTATTTCACGTATCACGGCATTTCAATCCTAAATGTTTGTGTCTCGTCTATTTTCAAGGTTGCTATAAAAAATTTGATGTTCTGAAATGTTTAATAGAGGAAAGCAAATTTGCGTGCCTCATCAATGCCAGATGGGCATCTAGCCAGGGACACGCAACAACTAAACAATATGAAGGCCCCCCTTTCATCCGTGGTTTGGTTTAATGAGCCAAAATTTGCTATTTTTTTTATATGGACTATTCAAAGTAAAATTTTGAAATAATTTTTTAAAGGTTTGTGGATGGTTTCTTAAAATTCGCAAAAATACTTTTTAATATTTTTTAGCATTTTCATATCTTTTAAGAGCCTTCAACTTTTATCTCAATCAAACAAAAACTAAACCGAACCACGAATCAATGAGAAAACGCATAGTCCTTTTTTTTTCACTTGAGCGTCGTGGGCCCGTGTGGGCAACCCCAGCATGGCACATGCATCTCACCGGCATTTCCAGGCATGTCACTTGAATAATCCAAGTTGCATCTGTTTTCTAGACATTATACACAGCGACCTGCCGTTCATCAGTCCATGTCAACACATATACGCAGATGCTCTCAAGAGATTCATCATTCATGGGATCATGGGATGAGGTCCACATGCGTGTGCCTACCCGGATATATCGCATATATTTCAGCAAGATACGGCGAGCTGACTGCACTTTAAATATTGTTTCTTCGAGGAAGCTGCACTTTGTTTTCAGTTCATTCAGTGCCGCAAGCCGCAAATATTCGACCTTACAAAATATTTTTAAAGATATTTCTATGGATATATAAAGGTTTAAAACGTTTACTTAAAAGCATCTCAAAACAGTTGGATCAACTCATACGTGTACATACATAAAGTAGTACAAATTTGCTTTACTGTTCACAGGGCCTCGTTGACGTTGCCGTCGTCAAGTTTTTTAAGTGAAGCCAACAATATTGAGCCTAAAGAGGTGTTAAATCTTGGGGTAGTAAAAACACGATCATCAAATCCCAACGGTTTATTTGTTGTGTCTAGCTCGTCATTGGACTAATTCGATTAGCCAACCTTAATTCTGTTGGCTTAGCTTATTAATTCTAGCTTAATCTAGACTTTATGTTCGGTCGGTTAGTGGGTTTATTAGAGAGAATAAGTCATAAGTTATCTCACTGTTTTGCTGCATTAGCTAATCCTAGCGAGAAAAAATGATGTTGATCGGATAACTTAATCGTATTAAACCAAGTGGTTTGGTGTTTTATTTTGAGCAGTGGTTTGGTGTTTTTTTTAGAGCAGTGGTTTGGTGCTTTTAAACTTTAAACACCGTTGACTCTAAAGGGAAGACGATCTAAACAATATTAGAGTATCCTTCACAACTTTCTATAACACTGTTTACCATATTTCCTAAAAAATTCCCTCCGTCTTTCAAAATTTCTTCATATTTTGCACTGCAACCTAAAAAATATATATTTCTCGTGTAACTCGCCTACCTTTAAAAGGCTAAATAAATGGTGTTATGCAGATCCTCGTAGGATGCCCTTGGGCTTAAAAACAAAACTGCGTGCATTTCACCGTTTTGTTTTCAAGTACATGTTTCATGTAATCTATCTAAACATGTATAGATATATATCACCGGCCGAAGCCAAAAACAAGGTTGAGTATAACAGAAAATTAAGAAAAACCATCGTATTATTGAAAAACCACCCGCTTTGAAACTGGACCTAGACCGGATCGATGGTAAGCACACTCAAATCATGTGGCCATAATTCACTATTGCAAGCCTGCTTTGCTGCCAAAACAATCATCTAAATCCTATCGACAGTCAAGAATAAATCATTTTAAATTCAATTCAGCAATCAGCATGGTACTCATCCATCCACGGAGGGGAGAAGAAAATTAAAGGGGAGATGCGAAATGCCATACGTAGTAGACAGGCGTCCCCATCCATCCGTATATACCACCAAAAGCAGCCGACAACTGCACCGTATATACGCTGGCCGTATGCGAGTAGAGTAGCCAGGAACACGACCTTTTCTCTCCTACAAGGTGTTCCGTGTGCCTTATGTAAGCTAATTGGTTGCATGTTGAGATCCATATCCGAGCGACCGAGCCTGATAGAAGGATATTTGTTGCTTGAATTTTAATTAGTGAGCCTGATGGAAGGATAATGTATATAGCCAAGCGGTCTTCTATATCTCAGCCATCGATTTATAGAATGATATCGAGCTGATTAGCAAGCTAGGGCGTTGACAAAGAATCACGCGCACGGTGATACTGCGTCTATACTCTAGCAGAGCCCCGCCCTCCCTCACATGGCAACCACCCGCCTCTGAAAATTTGACTAAAAAACAATCGAGTTCTTCTTCCTCCTTTCTTCCTCTCAGCTCCACCTAGCTCGAGCTGGCCCTACGGCCCTACCCTACTGATAGCGCACTGGTTTGAATTGTTGGCTCAACTGGGAGAAAGAGAGAGAAAGGATGGGAGGGAGGAAGAAGAAGGACCCAATTACATTTAGTTCAAAATTTGAGGGTTGCAAAGACCATATGATAGGCACAGGCAAAGTATGGATCTCAGCATCCAACCAACGACGAAAATAGGCGGGAGTCATTAGGGCATGCATAATGCTAGCTCCGAATTCATAGCATATTTGATTGTCTGCGTACAATGATGGGATAGCGTGGTCGAAAAACTAAATTTGTTAACTCATTGGTTATAATTTTTTAAAAATATAAGCTTTAAAAAGTTAGAAACTAAAAAAACAATTTCTTAAATTCACTTTTGAAACTCCTCAGAATTCATCTATTTGGGTACTACTTCCTCCGTTCCAAATTGTAGTTCACGGTTAAGTTTTGAATATTCTATTTGACCATTCATCTTATTCAAAAAATATATGTAAATATTATTTATTTTATTGTGATTTTTATCATTAAACATATTTTAAGCATAACTTATATTTTTGCATGTTTGCACTATTTTTTTTGAATAAGACGAATGGTTAAAAGGCGTCAACAGTGAATTACAATGTGGAACGAATGGAGTAATATTTTAGTACGCAATGGGATACACTGCCTCGAGAATCTCAGTGAGTATAGCAACACATGAATGGCTTGAGTTAAATAAGGTGGTGCCAGATAGAGCTACTCCTTATAGTTATCCTAAATGGAAACCCCCTGAAGAGGGCTTTATCAAGTTTAACATTGATGGCTCTTATTTACCCCTTCGGGGTTCCGATGGTTGGGGAGTAGTAGCAAAAGATGAAGAAGGTGATATTATTGGAATGGCTGCAAGAAAGATGGAGGCTTGCCTAAATGTTGAGCATGTTGAAGCCTTTGCTTGCCTTCAGGCTATTAAGATGGCTCAAGGTATGGGCTGTGCAAAAATCATTTTGAAAATGGATGCTCTTCAGTTGTTTTATCAATTAAAAGACAATGATGCTTCAAAAAGCTGTGTGGCTACCATTGTTTATGAAGCTGGAACTTTGTTGTTAGAGTTTGATCATTTTCAGTTGATGTATTGTAATCGCTATTGAATTGTGATTCAGTAGCCGATGAACTTGCTAAACTAGGAGCAAACTCACTTCCTGATTAGCAGGTTTGGTTTGATAATTTCCCAGTTAACTTCTGTATTCTGGCTGCTGGAGACCTAATTTAGCCTATTTAGTGTTGTGCTGGGTTTTTTTTTTTAAAAAAAAAAGAACCTTAGATCTTCCGGTAGCTACTAGCTATACTTACGAGAAGAAATTTACTGGCACCCGGTGCCACACAAGTTTTGTGGCACCTAATTTTGTGCCTCTCTCTC